>WIPJ01067280.1:60431-86965 GCA_018155075.1 Cassiopea andromeda | reverse complement strand
GATAACACTTGGTTATATAAGATATAATGTAACGTCCCAACTGCAGACTAAATACCAAAATACAATAAATCATTGAGGTTGTGTACAATAAGCGTCTTGATGCTCTGCTCGACAACCGTTGTGTATCAATTTATGTGTAGAATAATAATTACGAATGTTTAATTCATGCTAGCCAGTTTATTTCAGTAAAAGCTAAGATAAATATTAGGAAGTCTCAAGCTCAGTTTCTTGAAGGTTAAGAAAATTGAAGCTCAGGCAAGATCATGGCTTTCTTATAAAAAGACATGTATTAGCAAATAGTTAAGATATTAGCGCTTTTCGTAAATAGAAACAATCAAGTAACTTCAGTTTACATCTGCCGACTTCTTTGCTTCAAGTACCAATACATTAAAAATTTTACTGTTCATTTAACCTTCCTACTGATAAAGCCATCTGGATGGGGTAGAGATGTGCCGAGAGACTTTCTTTATTGGAAGGGTGGAGAGTTTACAGCTCATGCTAACTTTTTAAAGTCCTTGAAATCCCCTAAGATATAATTTGGGGTTTTAAGGGCTCGTAAAAATGCCTTGTATTCGTGTATTGTAGAAAAAGCTTCTTAAAACCGTTTTATTTCTAATGAATTCTTGGGGAGAGGATTGTAAGGGAAAGATTTATTTTACAAAATGAGTTGGTTTTTTTAACGAAACACGCGAAAAGTAGTCTAAGAATATTATTGTTTGGTCCTTAAAATGTCCTTAAAAGGTCATAAAATGTTACCTGCTCACCATAGCAGGAACTCTGGACTTTGCACCAATTAGACCAACTATAAATAGAAAAGGTCTGGAAAATATTGATGAAATGAAACACCTTCATGTTCGCTTTAAACACGTCACTTGGCTGTAATCATGAACACACTGTTTATTAGAATGAATGTCATAAGACTATGTAAGTCCAAGAATTGCTTCAATTTCAGGATATTTGTAGAGCAGTTCAAGGCTTATAATAAAAAACACATAAGGCAATGCTATACGCTAGATATTCAGCTATAGTCTTATATGATAATTAACAGGCTTTGGATATTGCGCTCTTTTTTATTAGAACCATGAAAATTGAGGTTCAGGCCCGCTGTTCTTAAATTTTCCAAAGTTTTGAGTCTGAATTGGTCTTAATTTATTATCGTGTAGCGCACTTGGAAATACACAGCAAGACAATATACAGGACAGCATTGGATGTTTTGATTGATAGAGAGCCCATTGGCCAAATGTTGCATCCAAGATGGTTTCTCTTGCACATCAATGTTATTTATTGAAAAAAGTTGATAAGCAATTATGCATAGCAATGCTAGCATAGTATGTAGTTTGGCAAGGGGCAACTAACTCGCAAAAATCAAAGAGGAGAGGAGAGCATTATATGCACATTAGCAGTGAAAATATCGCTCAACGCTACCATGAAAATCTATAGCAATGTAAAACATCCAATTATATGTCAAAAGGATAGTGTATAATGCCAGACAACAAATATAACAACGCAATCTGTATAGATGGGCAAATCACTACTTAAATTCACGTACGCTCTCGAAAATAATCGCACTTTAATCACAAAAAAATCACATTAATCACAAAACACATCACGTTAATCACAAAATAATCACCAGTCATATTACTCACAAAAGTTTGACTCTTTGACCACGTTCATTCACCTATGTTGCTGTGCAAATGAAAGAATTAGAACATACACGCTTTCACACTTTTCTCGAGAACATCAAGACAATACTGAAGAATCCTGTGGTGGAGCAAAATGATAGCCTCATTCTTATGCCGGGGTCACAAAGGACAGGAATAAAGGAAGAACTATTTCCATGGGAACAACCATGGCATTGCCGAAAACCACAAGACTAATTTTGCAGCCATATCTCACCATAAATATGTTCTGAAGTTGAAAAGTGTTAAAGAGGCCCTTCAACATGGGATAGAAAATGACGGCGAAATTCGTGATGAAATTTATGTTGCTGAAAGTCAGGAAGGGGAGAGTGTAAGACTGGGACAGTCTGGGACATCAACTGTATCGTTAACCAATGAAGAAATTATTTCAATAAAGGAAGATTTATCACAGATTAAACTGTGCAAAATACGAAGTACACAGAATGTTCTTCCAACATATGAACATGTGCATGATTTACAAGTTATTAATGGGCAAGGAGATAATCCAGAGGTTTTCAAAGGGAAAGAGTATGCAATGTCAACTTCCCATCGAAAAAGCACATTTGTGTTATACAATGGCGTTTATGTACGTAAAACTACAGCACTGTATCTAGTCCAAGAAAACACACAACTTTCAGCTAATCGTTTACTGAGGGTGAGAGCAAACCAGCCAGACCATGTCTATGACAGTGGAAAGTCTATATTTTCAAGTAAGGATAAAATTTCATCTGGTGACCTTTGGCTTTTTAAGAGAGTGGATTGCAACAAATGCTTAATTGGTCGCGTGGTCCAATTTTCGTATTTGACAGGAAACAAAAGACAGAGACAATTTTCGAATAACTTCATTAACCTGTCTAAAGATTCCGTCAAAAACATTACAGTTTTAGCAAACTGGTTCTCTGCGGTTTCTCAAAGTGACGATCAACGTCTCAAGGAAAACTATTTTATTTTATTTAAATCAATCGAAGTTGAGTTTACATGCGGTTACACCGCTGCTGATTGCTACATTGCTTCAATCGACAAAACAGTTGTTATGGACGCGCCAAATTCTTCTTTTTCAATTTCATGTAGCACATTAAAAAACTTTCTGCCAAACTGGCGTGATAGGTTGTCATGTGATTTATGAATTATATACTATAGTTTCATTTGACGTATGCATTGGTTTATCCCCAAGGGGGGTACTTGATTGTGAACATGAGTGGACGTGAATCTGGACTTTGACAAAAGGGCCCATTTGTATGATAGACTTTTTCAAGAATTTCGAACCCTTTTGCATGAAGTTCAGGAAGTTTCGTAACCATGTCTATGAATTTTGTCGATTAGAGGATGCAAGGTCTATTCAAGTTTCTTCGGTTTTGATAAAAATTCTGAAAAAGCAACCCATCTACTAGAATTAAAGTTAAAAACAGACCCATATGTAGGGAATTTCAGGTGAAAAATCCACCCATATGAGCGGCACGTCCAGTATCACTTCCTTGGCATATTATCTTCCCAGTATCTTTCCCTACCTTGGCGTATTTAAGCAAGGTTTATTGCACAGGAAATCATTTGAGAGCACTTTTGAATCTGTGATTAATTTAAAAGTAATCAGAAATTAATCACTTTAATCACTAAAAATTCAAGTTAACCACACCAAAAATTGAATTAATAAAAAAATAATCACTAGTGATTATTAATTTCGTACACCATTTTCAGGAGTGATTTGCCCCTTGAACTGTATTATGCAATTCAAAACTTACCATTGAATAGCTTACGCAAAATCTATTCAATAATGATTTTGAAATTGTTTGGTTTGTTGTGAAAAGCTTTATACAACTAAAGTCCTCCAACCATCATGGAACAACTACACTATCCTCATGAAAGTACCCGGACATTTTCGAATTTTTTTAGGATTTCTGTGAGAGAGCAAATTGTTTACGAATTTTGAAGACCATTTGCGTGAAAACCAGACCGCGAAGTTCTCCTAATCTTTCCTTGGAGCTTCGCTGGTCTTTCAGTATTTTAATTGTTCAAAAAGTTCTATCTTATTAATGTGTAAATAAATGCTATGAAAGTTTATATGTCAAGATAGCAGCACTAAATTCAAAATATCTGGCATAGAAACAGGGTTTGGAAATAGTACTTTCATACAATAACGGAGAAAGCTATCACTACAATTAAAACTCCATTAGATGCCAAAAATCGAGTGCTGTCGTTACCGGGGAAAAACTTTTAAAAGATAAGACGTAGTATAATGTCTACAATTTAGAAATACCAAGAACTCTCGGGACGTCAAGTGCCAAGAATTACGTCAGTTATCATTAGTTAAAGTGTAGGGGGTTTGCACCCCACAAGTTTCTTGTTTTAGCAAAAACAAATGCAGTTAAAAACCGCATAATTCTTGCAACTTTTTAGTGCCATTTGTTCATAGTTTATTTGGCTAAAATAAGAAACCTTTGCAGAAGTAAATCGATGTTATGTGACATAGTTTATGGCACTTGACATCGCGAACCCTCTTGGTGTTTCTAGATCTTAGACATTTTACTTCTTCTTATGTTTTAAAAGTTCTTTGCAGATATGGACTGCACTAGACTTAGGGCATCTAATTGCGTTTGAAGTGTTGCGATAGCTTTTTCAATTATTGCAAGAAATCACTATTCTCCAATCTTGTTTGTGCGCTGATATTTTGAATTGATTTCTACTAGCTTGACAAAAGTCTTTCATTGCACTTATATACACATCGATAAGGTAGAATTTTTTTAACAATTAAGAGATTGAAAGACCGAAGGTGGTTCCAGGAAAGTGTTGGAGAATTATGCGTCCAGATTTTCGTGCAAATTGTCTTCAAATTTGCTGAACAATTTGCTCTCTCTACGAATTCGCAATCAAATTTGAAAAATATCTGGATAACTTCGTAGGGCCAATGTATTTGATGCATTGATTGTTAACAGCGGGGAAAGTATTCCAAGAATTTTAATGCAAATATTATAACTGTAAATTGCTAGACGTTTGCATGAATTCGGCTTTGGCCCTGGTTAAGAACTTAACATTGGAAAATAACAGATGCCACTGGGCAATGCATTCAAAAATATAGACTTACTTTTGATAATTGCACTATGATTGCACTATGCTTCAGAAAGTTCTAGAATTTAAAGAGGAATGGTGAACTCTTTCAAAAGTCTATTTCTTAATTTGGTAATTGTTCAAACACATAAAAGGTTTTCCTTCGCAAAATATGGCTTCCATTCGAATACTGTTGTCATGGGAGTGTACATTCTATTTTATGCTAATACCTAATTGTTCGCTGAGCTTCAATATTCTTACTTTATTCATAAGTGCCACAGATTGCACTTCACTTGAAAATGAAATGAATAATTTAAGATGTTTGCTGCTATTTTAATTCATCATTAAGCCATGAAAATGGGAACTGAACAAAGGGCTGTCGTGAAGGGATACCCACTAGTGGTATGAGCCTAAAATTTTCCGAGAAGGATGGGCGTGGCAGCTAGAGTTGCTTGAAAGGGATGGGGGGTAGTAGAGCCATGAGAAAAGACAGGGTTTCAGAGTGGAGCCCCCAAGACCATTTATTCACAAGCTGCGCCCATTCTTTTTTGCTATAAATATAAGGAACGAAAGAGGCAGCAATTCTTGAAGGTAAGAATTATATGTTTGTGGCTTTTAGGCAGTAAATATTGTATTGAAAGTAAGTAATAAATCAGGGTGTCTTGCCGATCCTAATGATGGGCTTCCTCGACAATTTTGTGTGAAATTTCTCTGACAAATATCCCTTTGTCCCTTACGCTTTTCATTTAGAAGACAAATTATTTGAACTGAGAACCCCAGTGGCACCACCAGGGACGGATTTAGAAAATGATTAATAAGAGGATTTAGGTACTTCGAATATTGAAGGGTACCTAATGATAGGAACAATGGGTGTTTGGCTACTTCTGGCACGGCTGGCCAACAGTTTTCATGCAACAATATAAAAATTGGAAGTACCTCAGTTGGAGGTACAAGCTAAGTGTCTCCATAATCATACATAATATTTTCGTTGTTGTAAGCTATAAGTGAATGACATTATTCTTGTGGAAAGAAGGAGGCCTTATACACGCGAGTAGAGCGAAACTCGGTAGGGACAACACCAGGAACTACTAAAATCATACGGGGCCCTTCTAAAGTACGGATGCTCTGTAGGGAGGAGGGGCACCCAAAAGGCTTAAAAAGGCGTACAAAATCGTACAAGTTGGTGGGCTCCTCAAAGAACGTACAAACGCTGATTTAATTCTCATACACTGATTATTTCTACAGCATCCTAGATGAATATAACCAGCTTCTATGGCTATGCATAAGTTCATATGGATTTTTGTACAAAACTGTGAAAGTTATATTTCTGGGTAATTTACTCATATGTGCCAAATGAATGGGGATCCCAATAAACGGGTGGGTCGGAAATGCTACCAAAAGTTGATAAATGAGGGTGTTAAATTACTCGGGGGTGGGGCTGGACTTTGAGAAATGGCTTAAGATGGTCGTAACATAATGGGAACAAAAGAAACATGTTGTCATAAATCTTAAAACGAAACTATATACCGAAGCATGCTAGTTTCACATGAAAATTTGGCGTAAATAGTGCTGACAAAGAAAGTATATGAAATGAAATGTTTGTAAAAAATTCAATATCTTTAAGATTAAATATCGGGAGGGTCCTAAGTAGGTCCGAAGGGTTCGAAAAAGATCGAAAAATTGATAAGTGAGGGGAGGGGGTGACGTTTATTAGGCACCTGAGAACATTGACTTTGTCAAAATGTAAAAAAAATCAAACAAACAATAGATTTACCACAGCACGAAAAAGCGGCAACATAATTTTGACATAGTATGTCAAAATTATGTTGCCGCTTTTTCGTGCTTTGGTAAATTTCTGTAGTATCAACAGACTATTTACAAAGAATAGATTCGAATATTTAGATTGTGGGGGGTTGATGACGTAGAAGTATGTACGCTCAGGGAAAGCACCAGAACACTTTTGGGTGTAGCGCCTGCTAGAAGATTAGAAGACGAGAATGGAGTATTCATGAGAAGAATGGATGGGAATAGGAACACAATCCCCCATAAGACAGTTTTTTTGGGTCATATCTCTTACATCTTAAGAAAGCAACATGTTTGCTATAGTAAAGGTGCTACGAAAAGGGCAATGTTCCACCTCATGAAGTACTGCCTTTGTAAAGTATATTTAAGGTAGGCCTCTGGTCGAAAATTGGTCAGTTTTGACAAAACGCATTTATGATGCTGGGTAACAGAACGGTCCAACCCCCAAAAACAGCCGGTGTTGAAAAGCTAGTGATTAGCTTGCAATCACATACAATATGCAATATATTTTGTGCACGATATTTTACTTTGTATAAAACAAAGGTCATAAGTAATCTTTTTTGGAAGAACTAGTGAAATTGAGGTTGAAGCTGGCTGTACTTAATTTTTGCAAACCTTTAATGCTTATTTGATCTTAATTTGTTTCCGCATTATTTGAATTTAGCCAATTTTTCCTTCTTAATAGAGGGATATAAGCAATTATAAATAGACCATGTAAGGATTGTAGCTTGTTTCAGTAAGGGAAGCTAATTAGCAATATTCAGGCCTCCAATTAAAATTCATTTATTCTATTATTAATTTATTAAATTGTTATGTCATATTTCATACTATTTTCTGGCATTGCTTCAAATTTCTTATTGTATTTCATGCTACCTTTTCTTAAATTTCATACTATGCTGTGCTGAGCAATCCAGGTATTATCAATCACAGCATTGTCTTCCTCATTTTCTATTTAAAATTGATCATCTAACTGCTTATTTCACCTCGTTTTGAATCCCCTTTTTTCATGTTGCCTATGCTTACAGCTCTAATTTTGATGTGGGCCTGGTTGCATGGAGGAATATTTCAACATTACTCTTTTCAAGTTCTACATTGCATTTTATTACAGATTCCTCCCATTAGGGCGACAACTCTTGATTTCTGAAAATCAACTGCCTCCTCATATCCTTCTTTCAATATGTAAGACGACACTTTACATTAAGCGTCTGCACTTCTTTTGCCTTGAAGGACAAATACTGATAAATAGGATATGGTATGGGCCACACACTTCAAGTTGCAATTTGACAAATGAAAACAGTGTGACTTTCTATGTCGCTTATATGATATCAATGACGTTGGATGGAGTGATGCTTTGTTTCTGGCTCATTAATAATATTGATAATGTTGTTAGTACTGGTAAAAGAATAGAGAAGTGTACGGATTTTTACAACCTGCCATGATATGCGTATAGATGTTAATCAAAACTTCTATGCAGGTCAATAAATTGTTAAAAGTTGGTCCCTTGGGCAAAGAGGAGCTTCTCCTGTGGGGCACCATGTAACAACAGTTTTGATATGGTAGGCTTGAGCCACAAAACCATAAACAAAAATTTGCAACCCCTGCAGATATGAATGCAACATCAAATCTTTCACCATTGTCATAAAACATCCTCACCATTTCCATAATATTTCCTATGCTATATTTCAAAGAATATTTATAATGGGTTGCTTTAGACAGTTATAATAAAACACATAGCAACATTTTCCCGTTCCTAACAGGCTGGTATCTAGTTTCAGTGGCGTAGCACCACAGATTAGTACAGATACTCTAGGTCCTAATGACTTCGAGAAGATCGGGGCCCTATCCTTAAATCTCCTGTAATTCAAGTAGTGAAAGCTGTTGCAATGCAATTTTTCAGAATGAGATTGCCAGATATGTGTCACGTTTTTCAATAGAGTGATAATGAACAAGAGAGAAACATCTACTTTTCAAACATAGTATAAATTATACCGTAAGGTACTGAAAATAAGCAAACACGCCGTTTTGCACATTACGTGATCTTCAGATTTATCCAAATAGTGAGCATATATCAATTAATACCTCTCTAATAATACTTAAGTTACGATGTTCCCTACAAAATGTACAGTTTAGCACTCTCACCCAAAGGCCACCGTTCACTTCCTTCCCTTCAACAAGATGGCGCACACAACTGCTCGGATTTGATTAATTAATTAGATTAATTAGGAGGTAGGGTGTCGTCCTCCTCAATAGTAAACCTTCTTGTACCGACTGTACTGAATTGTGATGTCAGCATTGACATTTAAAAAGCTACTGTCCTCTTCCCATGATTGTTGTCAGTGTCTGCCAGTGGTTTATTGATATCATCTTTGAAATTTCCTGCTGGCTTACGTTTTAAGATCCCCTGACCTTGAAGCAATGGGCATTATGAGTCCCCTTGGAGCTTGAGGCCCTGGGGCAATCCGCCCCTACCACCCCCTCTTGGCTTCCCTGCTATTTGCTTACAGCCATTAGAAGAAAGTTGATGGAACAACAGACATACAACAGTAAAGTGCCATAGAAGCCTTTTTCCTCATTTGTCATAATTTTGAACTAAAGAGCTTCTTTTGGGTATACATCATTGTGCATGTTGTATTCATTTCAAATTTCCTGGCTACATTGAACTACCTCAAGAAATCATATCTAAACCTATAAAGTCATCTAGTTGGAGCAGAGGTGTGACTAAACACTCCTTTGTGAGGAGGAAGTTTGTAACATTTTGACTAACTATAAATAGAGAAATGATGTATGATATTGTTTTCGTCATACGCTCTAATGCTTCCTATTGCCCCATAACTAGGCTTGAGTCAAGTACACACCTTTTTATAGGAATTAAGTTAATAAAAATATTAGAGCTTAAACTCGCTGAAATTTTAAAATAAGTATAGAATATCAGAGTGGCCACTACTCCTGTAAACTCTTTGAAGGCGGTATAACTCATGGAAAATACTACTAGAACATGTAACAACTCCTTGATAACTTCTCAAACGGGCTTTTTCTAGCCATTTATAAAGGGTGCTTCTAACATTTCTTCTGGGGGCAACCCCACGCCTCCAATATCCTCCCTTACCTTATGTAGCCACCCAGCTACTTAGCAGCCAGGCTGTTTGTACTTCTGTATCACTGTGCTGACATAACATTTAACTGAAGGATGCCATTTTGTCTGCAAGACTAGGTATGCAATACATCATTTGCATAGGAAAATGAATAGGTTATTCCAGAACGCTCTTGGAAAATGCCTAGGAAAGACCTGGAAAGCTCCTGGAATTTTATTGCACTATATGGTTGGCCACGTTGAATGATGCATTTCTCAGAATCAAGCAACTTAGAATCAATTGAACATTGATGCCCAGTAAAGAATTTGGTATTCTTAGAAAAGAAGAGTGTACAACACATTGAGCTTGTATTACAGTATTTGTGAGAGGAAAATTGCACCCTAGAGGCGATTTGCACAGCCAATTCATCTGAATAGTTTAGTTGTTATTGGAAATAGAACAAAATGTTTTAAACTAAATCTACGGATTTAAGCACTAGGCGGACAAAAGTATTGCAACACCCTAATCATACTAGCATCCAAAAATTTTTGAATTTTACATGTTTAAAGATTGGCATTCAGTTTTTCAGCATGCTTAAAGATAAAAATATACTGGACTTGTGGTCAAACGCTAGGAAGTTTATCGAGGACTTTAATAGTGATGAAGCTTCAGATGCCTAGGATAGACCTGGGAAACTCCTGGAATTTCATTGCAAAATATTATTGGCGACCTTGAATGATGCAAGGCTCAGAATCAAACAGCCTAATGAATATTCAGGTCCAGCATGGAACGAATTTGGTATTCCTAGAAAAGATGAATGTACAACACATTGAGCTTGGATAACAGTATTTGTGAGAGGCAAATTACGCTTGAAAGACAATTTTCAGAGCCAAGACATCTGAGGCAATGTTGTGTCATTGGAAAAAGAGAGAAAGAAGTTTTAGCCTAAATCTTCAGGTTTAAACACTAGGGAGACAAAAGTATTCAAGCACCCTAATCATAATAGGATTCAATTATTTTGGAGTTTTACATTTTTAATGATTGGCATTCAGTTATTTCACATGCTTAAAGATCTAATATACCAGAGTTATACTCAAATGCTAGGAAATTTAGTGAGGTCTTCAATAGCGATAGAACTGCCATAATATCATAAGAAGTGACAGAGTTATTAACAAAGCAGTTGAAGTGGCTAGAAAGATAGAGTTGCAAGACAAGGAGAGAGCTATTTTTAAAATTTAACTGTACAAAGACTGTTGATAAGAATTGGATGTTCCCTTTCGATTTCAAATTCTAGTAAAACAATGCGATTTTCCAGAAAAAACAATTAAAATGAAAATCTACAATTTATTGCTCCAAAATTCGCAAATTCATTATCGGTCATGTTTTAAGGTTAGGGGTCGTTAACCCACAATCTTTAAAGAGCCATTGGCACCAGTTTTACTACTTAAAAACAAAATGCTGCAAACTGCAATCGCTGAGAGCCCGATTTAAAACCAACAACTTGAATAAAAATCACTCAGATACCTAATATAGTATACTTAAAATTCTTGTTTCCAGGCTTACCACTTTGGACATGGGGAAATCTTGTACGTCAAAGATCTGCACCAATGGCTCAAATATTTGTAGCAGTGCTTTCTTCCACAATGAGAATGAGTGGAAATGGTGGTCTGAGGGCTTGCCCCCAGAAAATATTTTTAGAACTACATTCTCCACAGCGCAGAAAAATATCTTTATGCAAGATAGGTGATCTATTCTCAAGAATTTGCCAGTCGTTCAATCTACGATTTGTCAATACTCTGTAGAAAGGACAATAATAAGCTCCGAAGTGATCACAATCCTAGCATCCACTTGAAGTGCTTTATTTTATACTCCTCACTTCCAGAAAATTTCTATTACACATCTGAGACTCAAGCAAAGATGCTCTCCTTTCTAACTGAGTCCTCTTCTACTCTTAACATTTGCAATTGGCATTTTCATGGCTGTCTAGTTTCCAAACGGAGATTCACAAATGTACTATTGCTGAAGGCTAAAAAGAGTTATAAACTTGGTGTGCTTCAAAACCAGGATATATGTACCCCACACAGCTGAAGCGTAATTACAGATTGGCAGACTAAGAGAGGTACAAGATAGGAGTGAAACAACTGCATGCAGATCTGGAGGCACAGGTTGCCGACCTCTGTTTTAGTGGATCCATTGGGGTTAAATCTCTTGGCAAGCGTCCTCCTTGTGATGGACGAGCCAATGTAGAAAGTACATGGAAAAAGTCAAGAACGATTTGTTTCAAGGAACAAATAGAATGCTTGGAAAGAAAGCTAGCCATTCATCTTCCAATATGTCAATGCAGCCCCACACAAATACATATTTAGCTAATTATCCGTAATATCAGTGCCTTTCCATGACCAGAGCAGTGCCCCAACCTTAACTTGATTGGAAATGTTCTTTTGCGCATGAACAGCCAAATGAATGCTGATACACAAAGTCTTCTAAAGCACAAGCATCAAATCACTGAAGGAGTTTGAAGAATGGAGGAAAAGCTCAGCGGTTGTCATAAAACAACTTTGGCATCCATTACAAAGCGACTTTCAACCATTGCTACAGCACAAGTGGCTTCTTCACAAAGTTTTATTTTAATTTAAAGTTACTTCAAGGTTTTAATTTAGAACTTTGGAACGCAAAAGTTATATTTGATGCATGGCTTCATTGCGTTAGACTTCTTATTTGTGTGCCCGTTCGCCCGATAAAAGACAGGTTAATAAGACAACAGTTAACTCATGACTGTCGTCTGCCATTTTCTAGCTTCAGAAGTGTTATAATGCATTTGTTCCCCTAGTGTCTATTTAGATTACATTCTTTTTTATAAGCATGTCTTGTTTGTTGCTGAGCCTCATTATTCTTAAATTATTCTTAACTGCCAAATCTGTAGCTTTACCTGAAGGTTCAAGGAAGGCATTCAAATTTTTGTTGATGTAAGTATCCTTTGCCTGTCCCTAATTCTCCGTTGTTGTGAAAGAAATGTCAAGACTTTGCTCGGGTTACACTTTTCACAAAAACAGAGATTAGAGCATCCGTGTTGTAGGTTTTTTCTGTTGATACTACGTTATTCCAGAGAAAAAAGTCATTTTTATTGTTTGCACTAACTACTACATTCCAAAATCCATATATTTTTGTAAATATCCACTCACTTTGAATGAGTCTCTTCCAAATCCTCTGTTTTTGCTGAGTGAATGCCTTCAAAATGGATAGTAATCTCTGTTTTTTGTACTTCACATTACAGCAACATAAAGTCAGCAACAGTGGAAAGAATCAATAAACAGTGCAACTTTGGTCCTTTAGGTACAATGAGTGCAACTACAGTGCTAAAAAATTGAATGCCAGGATAAAGCTTGGGCCCCCCATTATTCTAAGAGTATTTGTATATTTTGGCGAATCCCAGCCGTAATTTTATCATAAACTTTGAGGATGAGTGTATTAAAAATGTATAACCACTTAGCTGTCTGAGCCCAGTAGTTTAACATGCCATTCCAGATCTTTTGCAATGTCGGCAATTACCTACTATCCACTGAATCCCGTGTTTTGTAATAAACCGGTTTTTTAGGCTTTCCTAGAGAAATCTGAATGGGGAGTATCTACCCCCTGTTCCCCTTCGTATGAAAAACCTGCGGTGAGCTTGAAGGAACAGCTTTCCATTGAAGAATTCTACTGTATCTAATTGGTTTAACATGTAAAGATTGCATGTGCTACATTTGATGGTGGTGAATATCAACCACGTATTTATTTAAGTCAGAGAAACTTTTATACTGTTTATGTATAAAGTGTGGGTTTTCAGATAATATGAAGTTACCTCACCTTTTATTTTTATCTTTCTAAATTTTGATCATTCACTCGCCCCTCACAAGTACAGGTACAGTATTGTTGACTTTTGAAAGCGGTGGCACACGCGGCTCCTTGCCCTAGCCGCGGACCCTTGGCCATAGACTGTTGTTTTCTTATCATTTTGAACGCAACTTGTTTATTTTACTTTGAAGTTTGTAAAATCAAGGAATTAGAAAGGGAAAACAACTTGAAAAGAAGAGAATATATGTTATGCAAACTACCCACAGTATAAACATAGTTTATGCTGCAATATCTACAGTAAGGGCTTGAAGATATACACGTTTTTTTATAAGAAAAACGTTTATAAGAAAATGCGGCTCAAGTCATCATAGTCTTAAGAAAATCGTAAAGAGATCATGAGGCTCAATTTCCAAAATTAAGTCTTATTATAGGCCAAAAAGCAGTACTTCGTCGCTATTGCATTCAAAATGTTAAAGATGTAATTCAATTTCAATTATACAATATTATTAACGAGAGTGTAACCCACTCTAGCCAGTTTATTTCAGTAAATTATAAGAAAAATTTAAGAAAATCTCAGGCTCATTTTCGGGAAATGGTAAGTAAAATTGAGGCTCAAGCAAAATAATGATGTTCTAATAAAAAGACAATGTGTAGACCCTATGATAGGGCGTTTTGACATTATCATTCTCACAAATTTTGCCGACAATCTGTGAAAGTATTATAGGAAATTTCTGATAGGCCGTTAGCCTGCCAAGAATTATCAACAATAGGTGATCCCAACGTCAATTTTTATTTACAATACCAAAAGTCCTTCCACAGTGGGCTGCTGGCCGGGGAGGGGGAGTTGAACATACGAAACGAAACACGAATATTTACAGGTACATATTACAATAGGAATCTGCACTCTGAAATACAGTAGTAATGAGGGAGTGAAGAAAAGGGATGTATGGTGCATAAGCTGTTAGCCTGCAATAAGGGTCATAATTTCCAGAGGATGTGTGGGTGTTACACCCCCAACAGCAGTAGTATTGTTGCATAGATTGTCTTGGGGCACCCAGGTGAAATTTGGCACCCATTTGCAATAACCATCTTACATTTTTATTTCCAGTTGAGAACAACGTACAACATTAAGATCTTCTGTAACAATGGGAAACGCTTATATCCCCACATACTCTCTCTTAAGAAGTTGCTAAATGTTCATTCAAACTTTTCTATTTTGCCCAAAGTAAATGACCCTGTAAAATATAACTGCGAGATAGGATATGACAGCCAATAATGAAGTAAGTTAATAGTACGCCTGACCCTAAATGTACAATTACTACAGGAAATGTTAAACTCTAGACCCTCATCTGTCAAGTTTGTTTTGTTGAGTAGAATTGCTAAAAAGTATTCAATTTCTTGTTAATTGTTTTTGGCCATTTCTTGTCCTTTTTCTATCTCTGTTGGCTGTGCTAAGCAGTCTGGTTAACAATCTCTAGAAATTGGACAAAATGAGAATTTAGAGTAACTACCATACCATAAGCGTGCTTTGTTTATTAAATTGTTTGACTACATCAGTTCAGACTAAGGAGTCACATTTCCAATCTCGTTTTACAATCTTAAAAGTCACGCTCAGCTGATTTTCAACTGAGAAAATAATGGAGAGTATTAAATCGTCAATCAACCTCTTAAGATTACTCTTGTCTTCCTCGTTAGAAGATATTATCAGATGATTGTCAACTAGAATTATTATAAAAGTTTAACCGTTTAATTAAAAGAATTATTGGTTTGCTCATTTGGGACACCTGAACAGTCACGCCAGGGGAAGGGACCATAAGCAGCTCAGTCTGCAGGGCGATTCAATCTATTTGTTTGTCAAGCATGATTTCAGAAAGTCTTGCTGCAAATGAATTCCAGCACACAATCCAGCATAGATTATCTTTCCATCAGCATAATGTCATTAGATTTTGCTAACTTTGGACTACAGGGATAGGCCAGGAAAAGGAATGGTCAGTGTGTTGCCAGTTCATCTTTGGTTGCCAGGTTAAGTGATCAGTTTTCCATCTGATAGCAACTTTAATCATTTCTTCCAAAAGGGAATTTTCCGACGTTCTAGAGCACGTGGTCCTGGAGATATTTTATAGGGCAAGCCTCAGGACCCAATCTTTCTTACGCTCCTTATCTAAATTATTCCGGTATTGTGTAATGAAATGGTGGGCGTGCGTGCTTGCATTCACAGAACCGTTATGGGCTGATAATATTCCGTGAGAAACTAGGATTCTTTAATGGGGGCTATAGCTCCCTAGCCCTCACACATGCTTCATCCCCAGGGTAACATACTTAGACGTACAAATAAGCCTAACTCGATGTTTATGGGGTACCATGTTTCTCTGACATGAAAGTGACCCCTTTGTTGAAAACATCTCAGCACGTCACTGCTCATCTGTATTCAGTAAAAAAAGGGAAACAAGTATGATAGCATGTTATTAAAGTTCTAAAAAATTCACTTTCATTTGAAGCTATTGCGTATCTTTGTCAGTTAAATAAATGCAATTATTACTGGAAATCTTCACCCTATGCATGTACACAGAGTTGCCGTGTGAGCCCTCTAGCCACTATGAGTAGTATAATTGTCAAACTTGGCCAATAATTTTGTTATAATCATGATTATCATAGCCGTCATCTGTCTATATGTGTCTATTCTCTTAATTATAGTGTAGTATAAGGATAGCTATCTATACAATTTTCTTCACTTTGCTATTTCAATGATTTTAGTATACACTGTAATCATCTGTTTTTGATAGTTTAAAGATTTGTCGTTTTGAAGTGAGAACTCTGGATACCTCATTAGTGAA
This sequence comes from Cassiopea andromeda, assembly GCA_018155075.1. Lineage (NCBI taxonomy): Eukaryota > Metazoa > Cnidaria > Scyphozoa > Rhizostomeae > Cassiopeidae > Cassiopea > Cassiopea andromeda. The sequence goes on along the minus strand of WIPJ01067280.1, from coordinate 70,702 downwards.
TGTATACTTTTGAATATATAGTATTAATAGTTGGATGCGGAGAAGATTCACTCACCTAGTTCTTAATTCTTATGACCATCATATTTCCCTCTTGTCTTCTCTAGAGGATCTAAAGAGAAGATATGAAAGCAAATATCAAAAACATCAAATACACATTGCAGACAAGAATGGAAGAATAAAGTTGGAGGAAGTAGACATTGATAAATTTGCAGTAAAGTTAACGATACGCAAGGACATGAATCCTGTAGGCAACTTCAGAGATGAAGTAAGAAATTATTTGGAAAGCCTTAGAAGTACCACAAGTGAAGATGTCGAACTGTCTCAGTTGCTTGACAATTTCAAACGGGTCACATTTGTTCGTGGAGTTGCCGGATCAGGTAAATCCACAATTTCAAAGCAACTCATCATTTTATGGTCACGGGATGAATTATATAATAACATTAAAGTGTGTATCATGTTCGAGTGTAGAGAGATTAGCGTCTTCCTAGGAGCAAAGGCTGCTGTCTATTTACAAACACATGAAGTCTTGCAGGAGTTTTTGAAAACAAAGTTTGAGTTTGATTTAAATGATGGTAAAGATATCCTCTTTTTAATTGATGGCTTTGATGAAACATCCAACTATTCCATTTTTAATCAGCTACTCAACCGTAATATTTATCCAGACGCTAAAGTTATAATAACAGGACGACCCCATGTTGAATGCAAACTGGAACAGTTTGGTGAAATTGGTGGTTTACAAACAGTTGAGATACAAGGACTAAATGATAACAACATCGAGGAATATGTCGCTAAATTCCCTTTTCCTGAAGGTGTTTTTGTGGATTTAACCAAAGGAAAAGACTCTTCAAATGAATTTCTTCCTGTGTTAAGAATCCCCCAATTTCTCAATACCTTCTGTTGCACCGCAAGTTTCTTTAATTTTGAAGGTATTCATAGTAAAGCAGAGCTGTATTGCTGGAATATGTATCTACTGTTGCTGCAGCATGCGGAAAAAAATAGCCCTTCAGAAAGAAAAGTAATTTCAAAGATATTCCATGAGTATTCAAAAGACTTGTTGACCCTTGGAGAAGTTTGCCACAAGTTGCTGAATGAGAACAAAATCATTATTCTGAAGAAGGATATGGAAGCCCTTCTTGTTAATTGTGAACGGGGCAGTCAGTTTATTGGCAGTCTATTTGTTGATGTTTCAGACAGCTTTGAAGAGAAACTCCAGTTCAAGCATCTTACGCTGATGGAGTTTCTCTCGGCTTTCCACATCAGCAGCTGCCAAAATCCCCTGGAAATTATTTCAGATAACTTAAAGAATGGATATCTAGAAGTTGTAATTTTTGCTTGCCAACTTATATCAGGATATCATTCCAGAAGAATAATTCAAGAAATGGTAAAAGTAAATGCTACAAAGTTACAGCAAATAAACATAAACAGTTTCTGTCAAGATGTTATAAAGATCATGAATGGTTGCAAGTTTGATGAAATAACAAAATTCTTAAATTCACTTGACATTATTGTGTCATGTCTAAATGATGATGTTGGTGATAAAAGCATTTTCCTGTCAACAGTTCAAATGTTAAACACTGAAAATGTTCAAACACAGTATATTAATTCAAGTAAGCAGTATAAAGGCATAGTGTTATTGGTTGAGCAAAGCAAGAAACTATACTCTATCTACAAACATATGGTGAACACTTACAAATGCAATGAGAATGAACTTCGTATTGCATTTGGGCATATTCATGTTAGAGAGTTCCACGTCAATGACTTCAAACTGATCGAATGCGTTAAGTATTTTGGAAATGTTCGTAAGATCGCATTGAATAGCATGAAGCTAAATGTGAATGCCGCCCGCCGTGAATTCGAATCCATTGATTATGGAAAATGTGAAAGTGTAATTATGTTCAGATGCGAATTAGAAGACAATGATGTTGGAATGGAAGAATTAAATTCAAAGTTGGATGCGATGGTGATAAATGAATGTACATTGAAAAACGTAAACAGCATATTAAACGCATTTCATTGGGCAATGTCTTCATCATCACATAAGCAGTTTGCATTGGTTAGTCTTAAAATTATGGATGGATGGTGGAGCGCATTGGTAGCGGCCATTGAGCAAGGGATAAGCAATGTTAAAGGGAATTTGCAAACGCTGTATATTGAGAATTGCATACCTCAATTAACAAGGGATTTGCAAAAGAAGGTAAAATGATTTACTAATAAGTTATTTTTCAAGCTAATTCATAGATAAAACCTTTTGCAAATATATGCAAATGGTGTAATGTTTTAAGTCAGTTTGAAAACAGTATTAGCAATGAAATTCAAATATTTCTGAATTATCCTTTCACATAAATATTGTTTTATTTTTAAGTGGTTATTGAGAAAGCACAGAGTTTTGCATTCATTTATTAGAATTTCATTGCTTATAGTAATATAATATGGTATTTCTAATTCTGCTTTGATAGTTATTTGAACAAAGCGGAATTACTTAGTCTTAACACAACTATGAGTATGATCACTTCTTCAATTGCCATATAGAATAAATGCACACTTTCCATTTTGGAGAATACCTCATCCTGAGCCTCAGCATTCTGAATTTTGTTTGATTTCAGACCTTAAGTATTCTTTTATTTTTGAGCAATATGAAAAATTGTCTGTTAAATTATTGACAATACTTGCCTCTTTTCTGCCCAACATCAAAGAATAGTAAATGCGGTTTCTACACTCCAAAACCGAATCTAAAACCCTCTATATCAAGTTATTGATTAACCTTAAGGCTTGTATTATTCTTGATATGTTCTTCATTTTAATTGAATATGAGGTCAGTATTGTTATAGACCAGCGGTTCCCAAACTGGGGTATGTGCTCCCCTCGGAGATGGCAAAAGGATTTTTGAAGGACACAAGAAGCTGCTGAAGTGTGCAAGTTGCACGGTCATATTCATAGATTTTTAGGTGCTTTTTTGCATAAAACTACAAATTTCTACCACTTGGAAACTTATGCTTTCAAGCCCTGTCTGTATTATCTGTGAAAGTATGTTTGTTGTTACTGAGTAATTGGGAGTTATATCTATCATGGCTTTAAAATACGTACCTATCATTGGATAGAAAAGAGTATAAAAGAAATTCAATTTTGAATCAAAATCAACTGTCTGAGCAAGATACTTTTTTGGCGCTATATATGGCGCTATGTTTTGCAAAAGCGGCTCCAAACTATCCAAATTTCGTGTCGCCTATAGGAAGCTTAATAATGGTAATATAGGTGTATACTGTCTGAATTTCAATAACATTCATAAGGTCAAATCTACATCAGGATTCTAGCAATTACGAATGATAGCTCTGCAGCAAATGGATGCATTTCGCTGAAGTTCCTAAACATGAAACTTTCTACACGCGATAATAAGTTCGAAGATATCCCTCCTCCGAAGTACCGCAAGTGGAAAAGCATGCCATGCAAACTATTTTGAAAAGTTTGGGAACCACTATTATGGACTACATTCTCCCAAAAAGAAAAGTGTGTATATAGCTACAGAAGTAGTTTTTACTTATTCAGTCTAAAGGATGCGCTACATAAATTATATTAATTTACTCACATGTTCCCAACATGAGCGTAAGCTTGAGTTTCCAGATATATTTACACGCGGCAATCTTTATTCCATTTGAAGTTAAGTATGATTCGTAAATTTGGTGCAATAACTATAAAAAATTCTCCAATCTTTGTCCATACTTATGTCAATTCTCTGCTATGCGAATGTTTTCATCAATTAAACTCCAAGTTATAGGAATTACATTACAAATGACAAAGGTGCAATGTCCATTAAGCTCCATTTTGGCTGAATGCGCGAGCACATGGCAAACTCATCTCTTCTAAGCCTGCAATTGCTATTCATGGAATATTTGTCTCAAGCCATGGATTGCTCCATAAAACTTTCCCACTGTTATGTCTTGCAACCATTCACAGTATCCATCTATGCCAATGCTCATTTGTGATGTTTTAACTCCAGTTCAGCACACTAGTTTGTTTTGTTTGCTTCAATGTACAATAAGAAATGAAGTTGTAATCAATGTTAGCATCCCCATTTACGGAAGTTTCGCTTTATTAATTTATTGCACTTGTGCTATGCTTCAACATATTCTTCAGCTGACTTAGATCTGACATGCAAAACTCACAACTTCAAGTTTTGAACTAATTACGTGATTTTCAGATAGTCCTTTAGGCGGGAATGTAGTCTCGGTTCTATTTTTACCATAATGGCTGAATTGTAATCAATGGATTTGGGTGAATTTCATTTCACTATTTGTTTCACTCAAAAATTTTACTATTATTTTTCCTACTTGTTTAATATCATTGTTTATTAGTACTTTTATGTTTGGTGAGTACCACTGGAGCAGGGAATCTAAGTTCATTTATTACAAGTCAATTTAAGAAACACGCATTTTTTGTAAAACACAAGAAGGAACTCCTCTAAAGTCCAAAGGAAACGGGGGTATCCTAATAGATATGGGGGTCAGAAAAAATTCCAAGCTGTAATAAACGGGGGTTCAATTTAAATGGGGGTTAGAATTTGAGAACAGATTGTAAATGATTTTACAAGGACGGAAAGAAGAGAAACGGGTTGCCAAGGAGCATACAGCTATAATATATAAAGCACTACGCTATTTTGCTTTGATAAGCGGGATTGAGTACTACCAAGAAGGAGAAGGAGTGTATTGAGAGTTTTGTAAAAGCAGTTAATTTCCTTAAAAATAATGCAAGGGGGGTCCTAGTAAGGTTTGGGGGTGTTGGAGAATATCCATAACTTAATAAATGGAGTGTGCGTTTATGTAGCACCTGAGAGCAAGTGCTAATACTTTACGAACCTAATCTCTATGTGGTTGTCAAATAGATACCAGGGGTGTAGTTTTGGGTAAGTTAAGGATGTTGGCCCCCTGTCCAATCCATTGATTTCTTTGGGGCTCAGCCTCCATCGAATACTAAGTTATTGAATGTGCTTTACTGGTTCTTTTACTGCGCTCAAATTCTCATTTCAATATTTTTGCACAAATGCAAAGTATTGTTATTTTCTAGCACAATTTGTCATTCAATCCTATATCAATAAATAAATTGAAGTTACTCTGCATTCTATGTTAAGTCCCTCCCCTTCCCTGCAAAAACATTGACTTTTTATGCTCTAATTCTTAGACCTCATATATTGAATTCTTCATAAGCTGTAATTCAAAGACCCCAAATATGATTTTCTTATAACATCTCAGACCCCAATGATTTAAATGGATCCCCGTATAGAAAGGTAGGGAGTACCCACTGTAAAAACGCGAGCAAGTGACAAGATTTAATTGCCAATGGCTTTTGCATAGTTCAATGTCTGTTTTCTCCTAGTCACTGGTGTCATAGAACCTGTAGAGTAGGAGGAGGCAAGTTCAATGTTTTTTCCGATAATATTTCAACCTTTTTCTTCACTAACAGAGAAGTCCAACATTTTTCTTACAAAGCATTAAGTTTTCCAGAAATCCCATAATTTTCGAAGATTTTGGGGCTATAGCCCCCCCCTACCTTCAAGCCAAGATATCCTCGCTCCTGGTTTGGCATATTCTAGAAAGGAAGGTGCTGCATCTGCCTTCCTTGTGCTCTTTATGGTAGGAATGTACAACAAAGCACTAACCAAAGATAGTGTTCCTTACAGAACACTGTCCACAAGCGGAAAAAGGCTAGTGTCTTGCTTAAAATTGTACTGATGTATGGCGGACAAGTTTTAAAACACAAGAATTACTCAAAACTTCAAGTTTTGAACTAATTGCGTGATTGTCAGATAGTCCTTTAGGCGGGAGTGTAGTCTCGGTTCTATTTTTACCATAATGGCTGAATTGTCATCAATGGATTTGGGTGAATTTCATTTCACTATTTGTTTGGCTCAAAAATTTTACTATTATTTTTCCTACTTGTTTAATATCATTGTTTATTAGTACTTTTATGTTTGGTGAGTACCACTGGAGCAGGGAATCTAAGTTCATTTATTACAAGTCAATTTAAGAAACACGCATTTTTTGTAAGACACAAGAAAGAACTCCTCTAAAGTGCCAAAGAAACGGGGGTATCCTAATAGATAGGGGGAGTCAGAAAAAATTCCCAAATGTAATAAACGGGGGGTTCAATTTAAATGGGGGGTTAGAATTTGAGAAAAGATTGTAAATGATTTCACAAGGATGGAAAGAAGAAAAACAGGTTGTCAAGGAGCATAAAGCTAGAATATATAAAGAAGTAAGCTAGTTTGCTTTGAAAAGCGGGATTGAGCACTACCAAGAAAGATAGGAAATGTAGTGAGGGTCTTGTAAAATCAGTTAATTTCCTTAAAATTAATGCAAAGGGTAGTAAGGTTTTGGGGGTGTTGGAAAAAATCCAAAAATTAGTAAATGGAGGATACGTTTATTTGGCACCTGAGAGCAGGTGCTAATATCTTACGAACCTAATCTCTATCTGGTTTTCAAATAAAAGCCACGTGTGTAATTTTGGGTAAGTTAAGGATGTCGGCCCCCCTGTCAACTCCATTGAATTCTTGGGGGCTCAGTCTCCTTTGAATTACATTTTATTGAATGTTCTTCACAGGTTCTGTTACTGCGCTCAAATTCTCATTTCAATATTTATTCACAAATGCAAAATATTGCTAATTCCTAGCACAATCTGTCATTCAATCCAATATCAATAAATGAATTGAAGTTACTCTACATTCTTTGTTAAGTCCCTCCCCTTCCCCCCCATAAACATTGACTTTTTATGCTCTAATTCTTAGACCTCATATATTGAATTTCTCATAAGCTGCAATTCAAGGACCCCAGTATGATTTTCTTGTAACATCTCAGACCCCAATTATTGAAATGGATACCCGTATACAAAGGTAGGGAGTACCCCCTGTGAAAAGGAAACAAGTGACAAGATTTAATTACCAAAGGCTTTTGCATAGTTCAATGTCTGGTTTCTCCTAGTCAGGGGCGTTATAGCACCTGTAGAGTAGGAGGCAAGTTCAATGATTTTCCGATAAAATTTAAAACGTTTTCTTCACTAAAAGAACAATCTGACAATTTTCTTACAAAGCATTAAATTTTCCAAAAATCCCATAATTTTCGAAGATTTTGGGGCTCTAGCCCCCCTACCTTTAGGCCAAGATATCCTCGCTCCTGGTTTGACATTTTCTAGAAGGGAAGGTGCTGCCTCTGCCTTCCTTGAGCACACCATGGTAGGAATGTACAACAAAGTACTAACCAAAGATAGTGTTCCTTACGGAACACTGTCTACAAAGAGGAAAACGCTAATGTCTTGTTTACAATTGTATTGGTGTATGGCAGACAAGTTTCAAAACGCTAAAATTACTGTGGCGTTATATTGTCCATAGAATGGGAAATCTTTAGCCTATTTGTCTTTTTAAGTGCAGAATGTTTCTACAGCGATGGGGAAAAACAAACGTTGGTGTGGTCAGATGGGCATGGTTTTGAGTCGCAAGTGTCACAATTGTTTCTGAATCTTCCCCCTAAGAGAATACGATATTTTGCTACCAACACGTACTTCACATGTAAAATTGTTGTTTAATTTATCTTGTTTGTCCTTACCGATACTCCTAAGGCTTTGAGAATTAGCGAGCATTACCTTGGATTCATGCTTGATTGACAGGGGCTCCAGCAACATGCGATGCGGGAGACTCCCATTTTCATAAGGGTGCATGTAGAGGGTTCCAATGCAGCTTATAGAGCTCTCCCGGCTTGCTTGTAAGAATGCCCCCTGAAGATGTATTGCCTCACATTGTGATTGATTCATACATACCCGCATTCAACCGTCACTGTTTGGTTTTCATCATTGTTTTTAGTTTTCTTTTTGAACATTAACGATACTGGTAGTCTTAAAGATGAATATTGGCGGTACTCTCTAACAAACATCGTACATTTTGCATTTGGGGCTAATCAGAAATTTGAACGTAGGTTTTTTGAAGTCGCCTGACACACTTATATTCCTACTTATTCTCAGAGAACAGCTGTTGAATTTTCAGTGCATTTTCCGATTTGTTTGCACAGATAAACTTGACTTAGGATATGTTATGATATCCAATGTTGGAGTAAGTGCATAATATGTAACTCTGTAAGGGGATCTGGGGAAGTTTTGAAACAGTGATCTTGCAAAATCACCTGATGCGCGCACGTTTCTATTCATTCTGAAAATTGTTTGCTTAGTTATGGAATTAGCAATTTAGTCAAGTTTTTCGCCCACGAGTCAAACCTTCAATGATTTCAATGTAGAAACACATAGCGCACTTTGAACAATGCTCTTCTGTTAACGTCTCTTTACAAACTTTCTTAGAAGATAAAGATAGATAACATACTTCAATTAGGTATGTACTTATAGATCGAAGTTGAAGGGGTAAAGAACCAATAATTTTTCTTCTGTCTGTATGATAGAAAAAGCGAACAGTAGTCCTTAGTGGCTTGATAGCATAGAGACCAGAGGGTGCGGTGGCCCCCTCGCGTGATGTTTAACAAGCGCTAAAGCAGAAAAGTAAGGATTTCCATTAAATTTTTTTCAGAGTCGTCTGTAGAGAAGTTTGGTATGCAAATGAAGTAAAAATGTCAGTCCATCAGATTTTTCGACTGCTTTCATTCCCACCATGATCTTCTGAAAAAAGCAAAGTTATTTTTTGTATGTGAAGCATCCACAAGTATAAAGTATTAAGACTTAACAACATCAAGATCAGAAAATTATTAAGGAGTACTTTTGAAATCCAGTGTTGAGCTGTGTACATTCGAAGACTCTTAAAAAAGTATGACACAGTTTTGACAAACAATGATTTCATTATCTAACTATAAATGGGGTATTGATTATTTACATATTTGATCAAACTTCTGTAAGCTGAAGTACATCTCAAAACAATGATAAGATTTCAAAGAAGTAGTTCATAACTCAAAAAGCTCCAGTTGTTCAGCAAATTTGAAGATTTCTCACCATAGGTGGAGTTTCAGTCAGACAGACAGTTCGGTGACAATTAAGATTGCTTCAAATGAAGAGCTCTAGGCTACCTAACATTTGGAAGGATGATCATGTAACTAAAGCAAATGTCATAGTCATACAAAAGTGTCCATCCGACAGAATATTTGTCAATAGACTAAACCCCAAATGCAAAGTATACCTATGCAATACTTTATGTTGATTGTTTAAGTGAGGAATAGAACTGTTCTAGTTTTTAATCTCTCAAGTTTGTCTCAATCCATGCATTACTTTGATAGTTATGATCCAAATGGTAAAATCCATTTTTTGATATTGTTGTCACGTCCATCCGATATCTGCCTACACAGAGTAGGCATGGCTATGGATTAGTATTGTATGACTGTCGCTTAAGCTATGTTTGAGGGTGTCATTAAAACATAAACTAACAAACTTGTATAATAAGAACAACTAGTGTAAATATTAGATCTTTTCATATTCTTTCTTGTGTACTACCTAAAGTATCGAATGCCCATACAATACAATTTGTGGATTCAAAATATCCCCCCCTCCCAGTTTGTTCATGATAGCCGCTTGCAGAATTTTGAGGAAAAAGATAGATGAGCTTATCTGATCTCAGAAATTAATGAAAAAGTAAATTGACTTTGTATGCAGTGTTCTTCTTTTAAACCCAAATATAAAGTTTATACTTTAAGGACATTTTCTGGATCTAGAAGTCTTCATTGTTCCTGGTCTTCATTACTTCTCTGCTTATCCCCGTCTCATCAGAGATTTTAACGTGGCCATAGAAGGGAGTAGTTGTGGGTACATTACAGATACGTTGGTTCTTTTATTGACGTTGCTTAATTCAGTAAAAATGATTTAATTTTCCTTTACATTTAATGAAATTCGTTCCTTCTTTTAGATATTGCAATGTGGCGTAAAGTTGTTGATTGATAGGAAATGGGTAAGTTATGTTGCTATACGGTTATATTTAAGGAGGAAATATTATTTCTTTGCCAGCTTAGGAATGTAGGATTAACAGCAGACATCTAGAGGAGTGTTTACAATTCAATGACTAAGAATGTGAAAACGTGTTCTAGCCACAAGTAATCAATTGCACTAATTTAAAAGTATTTTCATTATTAAGTATAGCAGGGTCAAAAAATTGTGACCTCGTTTGAGTTGTGAAATGCTACATATTGTACTACTTTTCTAGCTATCATTCCCAGCTGCAGTAATGTGTGGTTTCGATCAAAGACTTTCTGTTCTTCAGTGAGTCAAGCAGAATTGTTGCCAGAGAAGAATTGGGAGGGGGGGGG
>WIPJ01067280.1:42450-60251 GCA_018155075.1 Cassiopea andromeda | reverse complement strand
GGATTTCTGCCAAAACGCCGACAGTGATTGAAGCTAGAAACTTTAATTGGACGTTGCCTTTCTCATTGACTTTAAAAATGTAAGAGCAAGTTATGACATTGCCAATAGAACATAGACATCTTCAATAATTGAATTGGCGGCCTTGGAGTTAACTGAAATTTTAGGGGACTCTAACGCCGTCTTTGGGAACAAGCTATCGCCTTATTTCTGTGGGTGTATTTCTGGGAAGGTTGGAGATTAATACTCGTGTGGGGATCATTTCTTATCAGACAAAATAGACTGGCTTAAAGGGAGTCAAACTTCTATGTAGCATTTGATATTTTCTAACTTACAAGAGGCTGTTGAATGTGAAAAGGTTTAGGAAAGGCTATTTCATATTTCTAATAAGAATTGTTACTAGCTGGCTTGTCAGAGCCTACATCTGAACTGTGCTTAAAGATATCAGGAATTTGTTTGTGGGCTCCTCGGGTGAGGCAATGCACCAACAGCACTGCTGTTTGACATGTACTCAAAACCCATTTAGAGATGAACAGCATTTTTAGACATGCCACAATGGAGACCTATTTTTTCAATCGAAATTTCAGGCATGAGGTACCCCAATATACAATCATATTCAATTTTTCCTTAGACGCACCAAAATAGGGTGTAGCCCTCAGCATTTGGTCTATCCAGGGCTATTGACATTTAAAATATCAATCCGCCCTATAAGATTCTGCTTTAAGAACGGATTTCAGAAACAATTCTATTTAACGCAAATGCTCAATTCAAATATTCAGATTTCACCATAAAATTTACAGTGTGTGTACCACGTGGACCCAGACAGTGCATATCTCTCAAATTACCTGCCTTTGGTGAATATCCCTTACCCGTTCTTTTATGAGAAACCACGTAGTAAGCAACCTAGTACTAGGCAGCCCAAAATTTAAGAAACTTTTTGAATTGCAAGGAAAGTGCTAAGAAACTTTAGTCAATTAGCACATTGAACTCGTTACCTGGTTCAATAATACTGCACAAAACAATATGGACATGACATTGCTTTAGCACTTGAGTCACACTGAAGCATTTTGTTTGTTAGAAGAGAAACATTTTGCTAATTTCATGTTTCATGTGCTCTTTTACTGCAATTTACTTCGCTCGATGACAAAACGTTTAGAAACTCATAGAAGTAACCTATGACCAGAAATTAAGAAACTTTAGTACTAAGCCTTGAGCTAGGTTTCTTGTAAAAGAAGAATGTGTACGCAAGGTTGACTGCAATTATGCAGCCAAGTGTATTACGTCATTTATAGCATCCATTCGATTTTGATATATTTTGGCATTCTTAAGGCATAGAATTAGAAATCAATATGTACTCCTGAAATTGGATGCATTTTCGTGCCTATCCTGGATCCAATGATTTAATGGTACAGCGTCAAATAGCATAGATCAGCTTTTTGATTATTTGCAAATATTTCTTTGCTTAATAGGCATGGTAATTTATCTTATCAAGGATTGTTAAGGCCGATCCCAGATGGTCAGAAAATTAATTCAGTGTCTTCCTGATCCACCTTCCCAATGCCAACATTTACTCCCTGGTGTAAAATAAGCAGCAAAGTATGAACCATTTGAACAAGTATTCTAATAGCCAGGGTGGTTGTTTAAAGCAGCAGACAAGCTGGAAAGAACACTCAACTGAAGGTTGGATAACCATGTGTAACCACAGATTCGATGTAGCAGTACAAAGAGATCGTCTTTGCTTTTTAGCAAAGTTGCGTAATTGAATGTCAGTTTATAGCTAAAAGACAAGGGTATTCTAGAAATTCTTTCCTACATTTCGTTTTGACGTTAATGGTCTATGTACACATTGTGCTATATGCAGTGAAGCAGCAGAAGTAAGTCATCTGAGTTTAAAACTAGACAGCATAAAAGGACATTTGCCCCCTTTGCTCCTATTCTTCAAAGGCTGAAGAGAACTCAACATGGTTATGACGCATCAGTGGAAAATTATCAGAGGGGTGTCAGTTATGTAGATGGACAAGTCAAGGTTTTTCTCTGTGTGTTCCTGGCAAGCATTTCTTTATAAGTACGTGTGTGAAGCAAAACAATTTCACCTTCAACCTCGATTAATTAGAGGGGCACTTTTAATTGGCAAATATTTCTTTGTTTAGTTGTTTTATTGAAGAAAATTTTTTCTTCCTTTTCGTTTGTGCATGAAATTTTTCAACATCATTGTCACTCCCTTGCTAATTTTTTTCGTTACATCCCTAGTTAACAAGAAAGCTCAGCAAGTGATTACCATAGACCAGAGGATACCAACCTCCATCCCTAGCTACCACCCAATTAACCCCAGTGCTTCTAAAGAATTGCACCTATTTTGAAATAACATGCTGTTGTGACAAGGTGCTAATGGTTGCTTTCCATGTTGATGTTTTTTGGTCTGCCAATTTCATTTGTCCCATAGCTCATAGCAGTTCCCTAAATGAACTGTACGTTACAAACTAAGTATACTAGAAGAACATTAACGTTTCTCGTTGGTAATGACGAAAGGTAAACTGTGCCTCCCACAATCTTTCAATTGTTATAGGCAATATCAACGACTTTGGAACCCAACCACTTGAAGTTAAGTCAAATGTGGACTAGATGTGAAAAAATGTTTCAGAGTTTTCATAAAGCATTACAATTGTGCTTGAGTGGACACGGAGTTGCCACCCCTCCTTGGAGGTTTAGCCCTCTTCATTTATTTTAGATGAGCCCTTCTATGCAAGATCTCTGGTATTTGATAGCGAGAACTCGTCTAGGCCTCCATATAAATAGGGAACAGGATATGACCGTCAAGATGAAATTTTCAACAAGATATGACCTTCAAGATGAAAGCTTTCCAAGGAGAGACCAGGCCTAAGTATGCAAAATTCAGTGAAACCAGCTTGAGGAATCAGTTCTTCCTTCTCCATATAAATTTCAGTGAACAAAACAAGCCCTGTTCTAGAGGGCTTGGTCCTAAAAAAGCTTCTGGGGCACCACCAGACCTACTATTTCTCCTGATTTCTTCCATGCTTTACTACCAGTTCATGGATAGTGTCATAATATCGCAATGCACAAAAGCTTCTCCCAAACCGCAAAACATAATTTGGAAACATCCCTATCAAGAGTCACCGCAATGAAATTTTTAGTGGGCAGTGACTAAAATGTCGTGCAAAATCTTATGCTCCATCAAAAGAACATAGCTAGTTACATCCACGCATTTGGCTCCAGCAAGAGTGTTGTATAGGGAATTTGTCCCCGAAGCCAAAAAATGTTGGTTACGCCTGCCATAGAGGAGACTGTTAAGAAGAGCCATCTATTGTCAATGATCGCAGAATTAGGAATTATGAAAATGCTTTCTCATTTCTTATAAAATTAGCAAATGCTAATCTTTCTTTTTTCTTTTGGAGCTGTTCTTTATTGCTAAATTCAGGTGTGATTTCTATCAGAAACTGCTTGTTCCTCCTTCTTGCAACTTAGTAGATATTTTGTTCATAGCAACAGTGATTTGTATATACATAACACTTTTATGTGTTATTTTACTCTATCTGTTTTGAGTCTATTTGATTACTTTTCATCATCAACTTTGCAATAGGAAGAGCTTAACTCACACTGAAGCATTTTGTTTGTTAGAAGAGAGACAATTTGCTATTTCCGTTGTTTGTGTGCGCTTTGACTACAATTTAGTTCGTTAAATTAAGAAACTTGTGGAATTAAAATGTGGTCAAAAATGAAGAAACTTTAGTACTTGGCCTTGAGCTATGTCCATTCAATCACTTGGACTTTTCATAAATCTATATGCTAATGATGAAACGTTCTTGAAAATTTTAAATCATTTAATGTTGAACATTTTTTAAACTTAATTAAAAAATAACATTGGTGCTTGTGTTGTGTGCAAGTGCATTGTATGTGATTGCATAAATCAATAAGCCTATCTCTGTTTTTGGTCCATTCAAACCCAAGATATGCCTAAATGTCCACCAAAACACTGTTTTCGTTCACTTTGCAGATTTGCCAAATGCTTCTAAATGCCCCCATTGGCCATTCCACAAATGGCAGCAAAAAAATGTAGATGCCTCAAGAAGCAAATGCTTATTTAAGAATGAAAACGCAAGAAATATATTTGAACAGTGGAGGTGGAATTCATGTCCCTTGTCAGTTGAAACAAAATATATACGAAATTTTTAAGGTCTTGTAGATTTATGTGGCGATTCTAATAAAATATCAGGATATTAATTATGCACCTGCTAATTTAAATTAATGAAATGTTTATCGAGATTTCTCAACGGACTTTTTTCGATCGCACTTGCTTTGAATTGATCGATCTTGTTCGACGTAGGTGGAGTTCTTTGTTGAAAGGAGGTAGCAATTTATTCGACTTATGGATTTATCCAACTTATCCAGACTTCGACTTATCTGGGGTATTTTCTATTCATAATGCATATTAAAACCAATAGAGATGAGAACATTTTCGAGATCGGATGATTTGGACTTAGCCAAGAATCGACTTATCGAGGCTTTACTGTATTTTCTGCTTAATAGAAATGCTAATCTACCTTATCAATTATTGTCAGGGCTGACGTCACGTACTCGGAAAAATCAGAAATCCTATTCCCCTTTCCTACTCATTTGGGGTAGAATATGGAGCAAAGTATTAACCATTTGAATAAGTGATCTAAAAACCGGGGCGGTTTTTGTAAACAATGGATAAGCTGGAATAGACATGCGTACCCAAGGAACGATGTAGCAGTACAAAGAGGTCGTCTTTGCTGTTCAGCAAACCTGCGAAATTGAATGCCAGTTTAAGGCTAAGAGAAAAGATTGTTCTAGTTATATTTTCCAACATTTCATCTTGAAGTTAAAAGTTTGTCTACATATTATGGCATACCCTGTGAAGCAGCAGAAGTAAGTCATCTGAGCTTACAACTAGACATCATAAAAGGACATTTATCCCTTCTGCTCCTATACTTTAAAGGCTGAAGGGAACTAAACATGTTCATGACGCTTCAGTGGCAAACACTCGAAAGATTGTCAGTTATTCAGATGGACAAACAAATGTTTTTTTTTCTGTGCTTTTTTAGCAAGCATTTCTTTTTAAGAAGTTCTGTGATGCACAAAATTTTCAATTTCAAATTCCATTGAAAGAAACTGTTCTTTGGCAAACATTTCTTTATTTAAATGTTATATTGAGGACAATTGGTTTCTTTCCTTTTCTTTGCCCGTGAGATTTTTAAAATCATTTTGTCTATTCCCCAGTAATTTGTTAGATGTACATTCCTATTTAACAAGGAGGCTCAGCAGTGATTACCATAGACCAGGGATTACCAACCCTGGCCCCAGTTACCACTCAATCCAGAAACATCCCTATCAAGATTGACTGCAATGATGTTTTTAGTTGGCAATGATTAAAATGTCGTGCAAAATCTTATGCTCCATCAAAAGAACATCGCTTGTTACATCCATGCCTCTGGCTCCGGCAAGATTGTTGTTTAAGGAAGTTGGCCTCTAATCCCAAGAAAGGTTTGTGACCCCTTCCTTAGGAAAGCCTGTTAAGAACAGGAGCCATCTAATTTCAATTATTGCAGAATTAGGGATTATGAACTTCTTTCTCCGTTCTTATGTAATTAACAAATCCCAATCATATTGTTTCTTTTGAAGATTTCCATTATTGCTGAGGTCAGTTGTGATTTCTATTAAAAACTGTTTGCTCTTCTTTATGGCAACTTCGCAGACATTTATTTCATAGCTACAAAGTGATTTTTGTATACATCCCACTTTTTATGCCGAATTTTTGCTATTTCTATTTATTCTATTTGATTATATTTCATATTCCTTTTTGCAATAGAGCAATCATGTCGTTTTGTATGTTTGCACTTGCTTTCTAGGTAAAGTTACAAGATCTTTAATCTTGTCTGCATGGTCCACCATCTCCTCACGCTCCATGGTCTTCATCTCAAGGTGCAAATCCTTCTCATTGCCATGTTCGATGATTGCTTTTTTGAGTGATAATTTCAAAACTGGTCTTTTATTTTATATTTACAGCATTTTTCAATTGCTAGCACTTTTTAGTATTTGAGTATCGTGGAACTTAATCAGCATAAACTGGTAGTTTGCTGATTTAATTACAGTTTAAAATTAGCTCGTTACTGACAAAGATTCAGTTTTAGCTGTGCCTCCAGGCCCGTTGTACAAGAGAGGTGACACATCCACCTGAAATGTTGTTCTATTTTTTTTCATGGAAATTTCAGCCCTTACTAGCCCAAGACATGTACCCAAAAGTGGTGTGCAGTACTCTTAAGCAATATGAGTAGTTTTAGCACTGTTGTGTAGTTTCATAATTATAACCTAAGAAACATAAGCATTCAGTTCCACTTTATTACTTTCTTTTGATATAAAATGTACTGCCTGCATGTCACAAACATTGTCATGCTTTTCCACTACATTTTTGGTGTAAAGAATGGCGTTGATCATTTTATAGCCAACTTCAAAAACGTGGTTTTCAAATAATTCCGTGAAGGATCCGCCCCTAGCCCCTTATCCTTCCTTATTGCGCTAATGCTATAGTTTTTTAGACACAATAGCTACCACCCCATTCTATCGGCACAGTATCAGTCCACAACCCTTCAGAGGGTATCTCATTGCAACATCCCAGCTTGCAAGAGATATTGGAAGCAGTAACTGTTTCTTATAGTGAGCCCAGCTTTGCTAGATACCTTCCCCTCCTGGCTCTTGAATGCTTCCAAGTCAATACGCTCCTCGATTCATTGTTTGTAATGGAAACCAGGCCTCTCATGCCTCTTATGTTGACGCCGAGGTTAGCTTGTATATTTAAAATCCTACAATTTCTGGACGAATATTCCAAAGTGATTAAAGCGGTTATCACATTCTTTATGCTGTCCTACCCTGCCCCAGGATCTTCTTTTTTGCCAGTGTATTTGTTTTTTTTTTGTCATATACGAATTATTAAAATTAACTACAAAAAACGCAATAAGATGTACAAGATTATATGCCACCCATAGCCAAAAAAGATGCATGTTCATAGAGTTCTGACTATGGGTGACACTTACAAGATGCAATTACAATATACAAAGCTGAACTAATGATTTAGGACTAGTGCTAGTGCCTCAAGATAGATTTCTGTTTACATTTGTAGCTTAAATTTTATTCCTTGTCATCAGAATTTAAGTTCGACGAGACATAGTCACCACATGTGTACTTTGAAATTTCCTGATTTTCCCTTTTATTATGCTTTTCAACTGCGCATCTCTCTAAACAGTCTTGTATTCTGTTTATTTGTTTATTCTGTCTTCAATATGTAGATGATTAGGTGGGCATCAAAGACAGGTCAAACGTTCCCACATCTAAATAAGGTACATAGGAAATATTTTCGTTAATATATTTCAAAACTCGTAATTATATCAAAAGTTTGGTAGATTATCTGCACACATCGTCTAGCTTTTTTGGGAAATAACTTGATAGACTAGACGTCAAAAAATCGCTCACAACTATCATGTGTGGATAAGTTTTTTGTGCAAATGAACTTGAAGAATGGAAGATATGAGGAAATGGGAAATCTTATAGATTATCTAAACACATCCACCTCTTTACGCTTACTCGGAAATGATAGACATCAAGCGTTTCAAAAGTATGAGGATGATGGAACATAAGATTTGGCTAAGGTATCGATTCTGTTAGTATGGTAATGTGACATAGGATAATGTTGATGTAAATGTAGCCCATGGGCATTAGATTGGTTAGCATTGTAATGTCACATAAGATACTTTTGATGTAATTGTAGCCCTTGGACATTAGATTGGCTAGTATGGTAATGTCTTATAAGATGGTGTTAATGTAAATGTAACCCTTGGACATTAGATTGGCTAGTATGGTAATGTCTTATAAGATACTGTTGATGTAAATGTAGCCCATGGGCATTAGATTGGTTAGTATTGTGATGTCACATAGAATAATTTTGATGTAATTGTAGCCCATGGACATTAGATTGGCTAGTATGGTAATGCCTTATAAGATACTGTTGATGTAATTGTAGCCCTTGGACATTAGATTGGGCTAGTATGGTAATGTCTTATAAGATGGTGTTGATGTAAATGTAACCCTTGGACATTAGATTGGCTAGTATGGTAATGTCTTATAAGATACTGTTGATGTAAATGTAGTCCATGGGCATTAGATTGGTTAGTATTGTGATGTCACATAGAATAATTTTAATGTAATTGTAGCCCATGGACATTAGATTGGCTAGTATGGTAATGCCTTATAAGATACTGTTGATGTAATTGTAGCCCTTGGACATTAGATTGGGCTAGTATGGTAATGCCTTATAAGATACTGTTGATGTAATTGTAGCCCTTGGACATTAGATTGGGTTAGTGTGGTAATGTCACATAAGATAATGGTGATGTTAACGTAACCCATGGGCGTTATAGTGATTAGTATAAAAAGGTCACATACGTTGCTGTTGATGTAAATGTAGTCCGTGACCATTAGACTCGTTATTTTACATAATTGACTCCAGTTTTGAACATTTTTCTCAATCGCTACTACCTACTTGTATACCATAATTTCTGAAGCAAGTTTGGGCAATCTATGAATCTCTCATAGTCCAATATTTACCCTAGGACATTAGTGTATGATAGGTAATAGTGTTTATGCAAATGATCATTCTGGAGACAATTATTATGAACATTAATGAATGGTTAGGTAGTTGATTCACTCTCACTGTTACCAGACTGTCATTAGTTAGCGTGTATTTTATACTCTTTATTTGTTATGAGGTGTAGGAAAATGATGAACATCAATTTGGAACTCATTTAATTTACGATTACATAGTTATTTTAATGGCTTATAAGTTTGCTCTAGCTTAGTTTACTTACTTCTATGAGAGTTACCTACGCCTGGCAGTATTCAGCATTTTCTAGAGGGGGGGAGCTTAACAGATAGAGAAAGGAGCGTAATTAAAAAGGTGGACTAAAAAGACAATTTACAGTAATCATAAGAATAACATTTCTTCTAAAAATAGCACCACAATCCACGTGGTTCTTCACCTAGGGATTGACCAGTCTGAATCAGTGGACAGGCCATTGAAAACAATGCACCACTTGCCCTCCTTGCAGATCTATACAGATTCCTTTCTATACAGATCTATACGATATCTTAAGACCGTATAGAAACAGGTCTATGGGGAGACTGCCGTAGACAGTGTCAGATAGTCTACTACTCCTTAAGATTCCTTATGATTATATGGAAACCAGTCCATATTCTGCTCAATTTTATCAGATACCATCCCCTCGTCGCCTTTTAATGCTTCCAATTCAGCATGCTCATCAAGTCATTGTTTTTAATGAAAACCAGGGTTTCTATACCTGTAGATGATGGCATTGAGGCAAGCTTGTTTATTTGAAATACAACAATTTCTAGTAGAAGATTCCAAAATGGCTTAAGCTGTCTTGTGTAAATATGTTTTTGCAAATGAATTTGAAGAACATGAGAACTCTTATAGATAATCTGAACACATCCACCTCCTTACTTTTTCTGGGAAATGATAGACATAAAGCGTTTCAAAAATGAGAGCAAAATGGAACATAAGATATGGCTAAGGTGTTGATTCGGTTAGTATGGCAATGTCACATAAGATAATGTTGATGTAAATGTAGCCCATAGACTTTGCATTGGCTATTTACATAAGTAGCTCTAGTTATGAACTTTTTTGTCAATCCCTACTATCTACTTACATGCCATAATTTCTGATGCAAGTTTGGCCTACATATGAACCTTTCATAGTCCAATGTTCATCCTACCAGGTTAGTGTATCATAAGTAACAGTATGTACGAAAACTATATTTCTTCAGATCATTGTAATGAACATTAATTAATGAATGGTTAGGTAGTTGATTCACTGTCATTGTTACCAGACTTTCATTTGTTAGCATGCGTTTTCTGCTCATGATTTGTTATGAGCTGCATGGGAATGATGACAATCAATTCGGAGCTCATTTTTAATGCCCCACTTTATCTCATTTCTAGGAGGTATGTGGGGCATAATCGTTTTTCAATTCAGTATAAGTAACTGCACGGTCAATTCAGTGAACACATGTATTTTGTAGTTGTATTGTAGCGTAACTGGCTGATGTATGTATGTATTTTAAACATATTGTAACAAGCTGCCTGCCAAGTAGGGAATATGTTTAAAATTAAATATGTATCTGTGATGGATTAAGTTTACACTAGAGCAATGAGAAATAATTGCACACTTTATTTTATTCCCTATCTTGGATCTGTGATGGTTAATTTTAAAGCCTACCATAGCCTCCATTATATTAGATGATTTCCATCATTAGCTGTTGTGGTGTCTCAGGCAATTATGAAATATGGACCATTGAAGTTATCTCCTTAAAAGTAAAGGCAGAGAAAATGGGAAATCCCCCCATAATGATAAGGTTTTCATTCAAGTTCATTGGTTATATATGAACTGTCAATTATAAGTTACCCATTTAGAAACTGCTGCATGTCTCTGGAGGCCACACCCAGGCCCGGGATCTTAAGAATTCTATTTCCCTAAGTGTTCTTGTCTATTGCACCCTGTCATTGATAGTACATTGCTGTAGAAAGTGTATAAAAAAAATTCTCGGCATCAACCTGCATTGAAAACTGTGAATGAAGTGGCTAGGATGAGTCTTGCCTATGCTTTTTTATGTATAATGATATTTGTGAACTTAAACGTTACTTCAGTATAACAGCCGATTTAGCTTCACACTAGATTTTTTAGACGTATCTGACTTTAGAATTTGCATTATGTTATATCTACCCAATCACCTATATTCTGTCTGTTTTGCTTAATGCTCTGTTTGCTGCAGCTCAGTTCCGATCATAACTACATGGAGTTAAATAATTGAAAATTAATGGCAGTGATGATGGTCACTTTTATCCTATTGACTTTCAGGTTCAAATGAAATTCAACTACATAATAAATAATGACAGCTTTTTATCACTTGGGGAGGGAGTCAAGTTAAGGCACAAATTGAGGCCTAGCCACAGATAGTGATGATATGATTGTTTATCCTTTGGCGTTTAATTTGATGTCATCAGTGAAGCCGAGTAAGGCAACAATAGGAAATTGGCTTTTCCGTTCTATCTAGGCACGACTGTCTGTTCAATGAGGAAAAACAGCACAGTAGTTCAACATCTAATTCCATTATGATGTAAAATTGCAAAAATTTCAAAAGTCATCAATATTTCGTGGTTGTGCGTTACTTTGGACCTCTTCACTCCAGTTGGTCCTTGAAATTTGGACGGCCCAACCAAGCAAGAATGACAAGGTTCCCAACTTAATCAATGTTTCGTGGTGGGGCCTCATTCTCGACTTTGACCTTTCTACCTCGGTTGGGCCTCGGTTGGGCAGTTGTCTCTCAGTTGTGCTTCATTTGTGCCTCAAAGTTGGGCTAATAGAACTTGCCCATCATGACATTGATTGATGAAAACAAGAACATTCTTTTTGTACAAGGCCCATTTTAGACGTAGAGGCACTATCTCAAATTATTCTTCTAGGGGCAAACCCACAGACCCTCAGCTTTGCACACCACAGGTATAGTAGACAATATTGCCACACAAACTTTCATCCATTGTCGAAGACTTGTTGCTTGCAAAATTGTCTATCTCCAAAGTTTCTTCTACATAACCCAATCTAATCCTGTTCAGTTGTCTTGGGGACTAGCCAGTCATTTTAAATTTCATAATGAATGTTATTAGAAAGTTATAGTAAATGTTCATCAAGGTTTAAACCTTCATATAAAGTAATAATTGACTTTTGTCAGTCAAAGACTTAGAGCTCTCAGCCGCCACCCTACAAGAAGATATCTCCGTCAATTTATGCTCTTGATGAACTTGTATTTTCAATAATTTTGAGAATGAGGAAAAATATTTTGTTTTCAGCTTTAGCTCTCTGGTAGAAAAATCTTGAAAGATCTGTCCCACTCTCTAGAAAGGTTACCTACCCTTTTCTTATGCATAGAGACCACTGTCAAATACAGTTACAATATCACCTTTTCAAACATGATAGCCCCTTGGTAATGAATAATTGATTTACAAAAACATGTTTCATAATAATTTCAGAATTGAAGGTGCGTATTGACTAGTTGATATAGAACTGTGATTACTAGGAGTGATAAATGTAGTAGTTCATTCCTTTCATTTCAAATATATGTAAGAGGTTATCCCTTTAGCCGAGCTGGTTTACCAGTGACTCTCCATAAGACAGACTATAAAAACAAACGTGCGATATATAACAGAAAGTAAAGTAGGCCTAAGACGCTCCCATAAACATTTCCTTGGACAAAGTCTATTGTAACGTGCAGTTCCAAACAAAGGTATGTATTTCTGAAAAGTTTTTTTGTAGTTCTACTGAAAAAACTGCAGTGCACAGTTTTAGTCTACTGAAGGGAAAATAGAAGTAATAACTGAAAAAATAAGTGGAACATCAAAAGCACAGAAAAATGAATAAGAAGAAAATCCAACAAAGCTCAAGTAGAATTTATTGATTGAAAGATATTTATCCTTGGGTCTGTATTGTTCAATATTTGCATATTCTTATGCATCAAGCTCCATTCAATGGGATCAGCATGCTAATTTCACTGTACGAAAACAATACTCATGATGAAGGAGCACATCATTTTATCTAATCCTAGTAGAATTAATCCCATCTGTAAACGGAATTAAATTCTTCAAAGCAGCATTGCTATATTTTATGCGCACATGGGGCTTTCCAAAGTAGGATGTATCATACCCCCCACTTTTTGCCGAAGCCATCGGTAAATCATAGGCCTTGTTGGTAGTCATTTGGAATGTTGGTAGAACTGCAGTAACACGGTTGCAGCCATGTATCTAATTCTAGTAGATTTAATCCTATCTAAACTGGGATTAAATGCTTTAACGAAGCATTGCTAGGGTTAATGGGTAGCAACGGGCTTACCAAAGTAGGTGTCGGGGGTTTCATACTCCCACTTTTTGGGAGAGCCATCGGTAAATCACTAGGCTTGTCCGTTGTCATTTAGCTTGTGGATCAAACTGAAATGGCACAGTAGCAGTGATAATTATGCTTGAAGATGGTAAATATTGTATACTAGATACCATCTTCAAGTCAAAGTATATACAAGCGTTACAGAGGAGGAGTAAGTTCTTGAAAACGGAAAATTTCGCGTTACGTCAGTGGTGAACAGCCCCTTACATCTAATATCAGGGAAAGTGCTCTGATCTGAAAAAAATAATTACGTTTTATTAATCTTGTTACTTATATTTCATTCAATAGTGCTTTTAGGGATTGCTAGTCCATCAAAATACACTCATAAGCTGTTATGAATTGTGAGAAAAGAAAAGTGAGGTTCAGGTAAGAGGTAAGAGTACCTTGTACCCTAGCAAAACATCATTTAGGTCTTAAGGAAACATGCGTTATGACTGAAAGGGTTGGAACATTATAGAGAAGTAAAGAGCAATCAATTGGGGATGCAACTACACTGTAACATTCTGCAGCTGGTGGAGAATGCTTGAAAACTGAATGAGGGTTTGTCCTATCTAATGTTATTGTTAGCTGAGAACAACACCATGGCACTGAGAGTAAATTAGGAGAAATTTAAAGGATTCACTACCTCCAGACATTGCATAGGACTGTTTAAAGTATCGTGAATCATACTCTGATAAAATATTGTCTCATAGTTTATTATAAAACACTGTTTACAAATATTTTACTTTATATTGCATAAGTTTGCAGTATATCATATTCCAATTTATGCTATTTTTCATACTTCAAATTGCCTCTTACTATACTGCAACATCTTATATCAAGTCAAAATATAAATGGATATCAAAGGGACATGTTTTCATATGCTTCTCTGAGTTCAAAAATAGAAGAGGATTGAAATGGCTTACACTATCTTGACAATATAATAAATGAGAACTGACATAAGTGGTCTTGTTGAAAATTCCTCTAGTATAGTGGTTCCCAAACTGTCCGTCTATTATAAATGGTGGTCGCGTACTACATAATTTTCTTCTCGTGGTCCTATAGATGAGGACTGGCTTCAAATTGAGCGTGCCTGGTAGAACATCCGCAACTTTTTGGGAAAGTCAGTGAATTACATCCTTTTGCGGCAGAACTATCATTCTTGCTCGTTTGAAACACAAGTCTGTATTTCTGTCCTTACGACTTTTAGTAAATGAAAAAGTATATCCTTCTAGCATGGACTTTGGAATGAAGAGGATAGGAGGGGTATGTTGAGTGAACCCCAAAAACAATTTCTGAAACCACACCCATTATTTTAGATTAGGATGCATCCCCCTAATAAAAAGTTTGCTATGAGAATGATAAAATAGTATAGTCATAATGCCTTTTAGGAATGTGTATTCCTCAGAGGCATTGTCCTTAGGAATGGGAATATTTTTTCGTGAATTTTATTATCGACAATATGTTAAAAAAAGCAACACTACCTTCATAGCCACAGTTAATGCTTCAAGGTATTGTTTAGGTTTCTCAAGAGTTGCAAGACAGTTGTATGAAAGAGTTTGATTTGGTTATCGCTGAAGTCATTGGAGATTTTAGCCTACTTGGCTATATTTAGGCCGCTGCTAAGGAGTCCTATAAGTTGTTCTAGTTAGAGCGCGTGCCTCCCCTGCGGAACTACTACGGCTCGAGCTTGACTCGATTCCCTGACTGAATGCTAGGTCACTGTTCACCCAGCAGCAGATGGGTACCAGGCTGGAACACTGGGGAGATCGAGGTGGCGATGACAGGAACAGGCCACCTTACCTCATATGGCAATGGCTCATGATAAGTGTCCTCTCTAATTTGCACTCCCCTACATTCGAAAGCTTCCTACTAAATATAAAATGTAATTTGTAAATGACAATTTGTAATAGATTGCTATGTTTTAAACAAAGTATTTTTCAGTGCCTTCCAGGCGATGGCGAAGCTTGATTTAATTGATTTGAATTGATTGACTTGATTTAATTGATTTGATTTAATTGATTTGATTGATTTGATTTGATTTAATTTAATTGATTTGATTTAATGTAATTGATTTGATTTGATTTAATTGATTTTATTTGATTTAATTGATTTGATTTAATTTAATTGATTTGATTTATTTGATTTGATTTCATTTAATTGATTTGATTTTCTTTGATTTAGTTTCATATCTTCTTGGATATTTGCCCTTCAGCACCCTCTTAAGTGCTTTGAAAACCAAAGTAATTTAATATAAAGGAAGAAATATTTCCCACTATAAACGTATATAATTAAAAGACCTTCATACAATAAACAACATTAATAGAGAAAGGGAACATAATAGTTCATATGCATGATTTACAATTGCGAGTTGGTGCGGTTTGCGTACATTTGGTAAGCTGTTCCATGTTTTGGGATTGCTATAGGAGAGGAATTTCTCGTCATTAGGAGATCTCTTTGATGCAGCTATAGATCAGTGGCCATAGATCAATACTGTGAAGATTGTCAGAGGTTAACTGGGACATTTTTGTGAATAAGGTACAAACAATTTTTGTTGGGTATGCAACCCAATTCTTCCGACAAATAGACTTCGCTCGAGTTCAATAACGTAATGTTGGCGAGCATTATCGAAATTCAGCAACTGTTCCGACAAGCTACATGGTTGGAAAGTTCGGTAGCCCCAATCCACTATGGTTATGTCCTAGCTTTACCAAAAGATTAAGATCATTTTCACTACTTAGAATTCGAATGCATTGTTATTTCGAATAGCGTGATGACGCAAAGGGCCAATGGTCTGCGGCTGAGGCTGACATTTTTTCTTTCCTCAATTTTGAATGGAAATCTGGAAATGTTCAACTGAAGAAGGCAGTATCATATGCCACAGGCCGATAGTCTATTTGATCGTAGATCACAGAAGCAAGATCCTAAACGCGTAATAATCTATATTTTCACATCAAGCCACCAGAAAATCGCACACAATGGCCTAAGCAATATTGACCAAAAGTGAAAGCTAATTGAAGATGCTTTCATCAATCAAATGCGTTCAAATACTTCGATATATTATACTCACTGGCAGCAGTTTCACAAGTTATATTCGCAACTTTATGGTCTACGGTCTACGGCTATGGGGGGATGCTCTCCGGCAATAAGAAAGAACAGCGAGTGATTGGGAAGATTTGATGGGATCCCAGAACCAACAGTAACTAATTAAATCCAACTTCAATTACTAAAATACTCGTGCAATGAAATGGAAAAGCAAAAAACAGCAACCAACAAGACTTCATCATCTACAGAATTTACAGTTGCAACTTTCCCACTTTCCAGCCAATTACTATCTTTTTGAAAGCTGCCATATTAGTACAAGCTTTTATATCTTTGGTAAGGGCATTCCAAAAGATGCTACCTCTAAATATAATCGAGTTTGCTCCATATATTTGAGCTTTTATTTGAGATTACCTAACTAGATTTTTGATTCAAAGATTTTCAGAAGAAAGAATATGGTTAAAATCCTCAGTTAGAAAGAATTGTTTAACCGAGCCATAGTTAATGAGATGAGATAAAGCCCTCAGTCTGTAGATACATTGGGCATAGCATTTCAGTCCTATGAGCTTTCAAAGGGTGGCGAGCAATCAACTTCACGCGTACCTGATGGCACCTAAGATTTCTTTTGAGAGGGATTAATCACTGGCCTAGTGATATATATTTCCACTGTTGAGAATGTTGTTCACTCATTTCTGCGAATTTTCGCTCATGCAAGGATATATACATGCTTTTTTTTGTAATGGGCCAATATTTTGACTCAATGTTTATCAATAGACCACGTCACTTGAGAAATTCCTTTGATTAGAAGCAACAAAATTTCTAACTACACATTTTTCCTTTTATAAGAATGACGTTTATATTCAGGCTCAGATAAAGTTCACAAGCATATAAAATCTTTGCAAACAAATAATTGCAAGAATCTACTTTGCATATTCTGAAAGATTCAAATGTTTGCAAAACGTTTGATTGAAAACTTTTTAGACTTTGTACAACTTTTAATATCCATTGCTTGAAAGTATGCTTATTTAGCTATCTACAAATGTGAGTACCAAAGCCACAGGTGTTGTTTGAAATTCTTACATTTTCAAGAGTGAGGCATGGAATGACTGTAATCTGCTATTGCTAAGCCAACTCACCATATATTTATTTATTCTGAATTATTCTATTTATATACTAAATTATTCTCTTCAAATTTAGATTCAAATATTGGTGTGATTGTTGGAGTATCGGTTAATTGTGCCATATTTCTGATTATGGGTATCATTTTCATTGTTTTCAGCATCAAGAAATTAAAACGTAAGTGAAATTAACATCCAAAGCAATTCACCCATTCCAAAGTCCCTTTAATCATGCGTGTGTTGCTTTGATGGAAAAATGTTGAAAATCACTATGAACTAACATCACGCGGAAACATTTCATTTGGATTGGAAGTAGTAACCGTATTTTCAACTGTTTTTTTGTTTTACGATAGATGCATAGAAATGGCCCATGACCACATAATGCCATTTAATAATTTTTATGTAGCATCCAATGTTCAATAGAATAGTACTTAGTGCAATAGATCAGTGAAAAGGAGATGGAAACTCATACTCTTGAGCCATATTTGACTTATTTCAAAGTATTTCTTAACTGTGGTGTAGAATTAAATCAATAGCTAGGGGCTCTATCGCTGGCTAGAGGGCCTCTATCGATAGCTAGGGGATCTATCGCTGGCTAGAGGGCCTCTATCAATAGCTAGGGGGCTCTA
>WIPJ01067280.1:29331-42259 GCA_018155075.1 Cassiopea andromeda | reverse complement strand
GCCTCTATCGATAGCTAGGTGGCTCTTTTCTTATTTATATCTTACAATTTAAATTGTTAAGTCTTACAATTTTTACAGAAACCCAACAGGCAACAAATTATATAGAGTAAGATGTCTGTGCACAAGAAGCTTCTTACCCACTGTAGCACGACTGTTGGACAATTTTCATATGAATTGAGGAAGCCAATTACATCGTTCTCCTGTGCAACCATTTGCTTTAACGTTAATTTGTAGTGTTTTCACACAACCTTAGAGTAGATTTGATAAATAATTTTTATTTGGTTGTTTATCACGTGAAAGGCTGCAGAATTCCATTCATGTAGCACTCTTTATTATCTTATGATGGATTTACTTAAAAAAGCAAAACACTTTATTGAAGAAGATAACAAGAACGCGTTGAAGACAATCTTCAATGCTGAATTAGCAAAACTTGGTGAATGTGCCGTAAGTACGAAGAAAATCCTGTTAGCTGAAGACTAATCTGCTAGCAGCGACATTCCAAAGAATGTTGCGTGCCTTCGCGTTAAGATCTTTCCTTAGAATTTTAAAAAATTCTTTATATTATATCATTCTCTATTCTCCTCCAAAACAAGTGTAGATGAAGCTTAATCTGATGATTAGGTAAGCACAACATATCGTTACAGCTATGTTCAGATTAAAGCCATCTCTTGTTCTGTCACGATCACATAAATGATCTGATTGTGCTCTGAACATCATATGGTCACTCTTTGATTACGAAATAAACTCAATTTCTACAATAGATAAAGAACATGGGTACTGCCATTATAACAATGTGAGTCATAAGTTGTGACTATGCTCTAAAATATCATAAGTCTAATAAGAGGAAGCAATTTCGTTTATCATCGATTGTTATTTCATGATATTTAACGGCCAGAGTACGGCTGAGGTCGGCGGCTGGTAGCCACCTTCTTCTGAGAGACTTTAGTTGAAGTTTAAAAACAGCGAAAGTCTTGACCGAAAAGGAGTACTATTTTATTCTGTTTGACTTACTGAGAAAGTTCTCATGGATGTAAGCCACTTTACATTTACAGAACAAAAACGCGTATGGAGAAGAAGGTTTCCTTTCACATGGCTTGTGATATGTGGACTTATCATGCATTCAGACAGGCTCTTCCCAGGTTCATATTTATATTCATGTACACAGTATTTTGAATCAACTTTACTTGTCTTTCTTATTTATGCTTGTAGAAATGATGTTTTCTTACCAGCAAAGGTGTGCCCGTATAGTATTAGACGGCGCAGCAGGGACATTATGCATATCAAAATGGCGCCTTGCCATACTAAGTGCTTTGTATGTAAAGCTCACTCTTGAGATTCATTTAGTGATTGTTGCATTCATGTTCAGGGACGTAAACTCCGGGGGGCTACGAGAGCTTAGGCAAGTAAACTAAACTTAAATGCTACACTTTTTTATGTAAATTATACTGCGCTTAGAAGGTCAAACAATGCATCACCATCAATAACCACATGGTAGATTACAAGAGGTGGCACTACAGTAAATTCGCTTCATATTCTAAACTATTTGATTTTAATTTTGTCACACTTAGGCCAGACTTTTCTATATTGCAGAAATTGTTTTAATAACGGCTTTGCAATTTTAGGCGCTTTAAAATTATAAAAAACATGTACATCTCAATTCACAAAAGAGATTTGTTATTAGAATTGTTATTTCGAATCTCAATTTCGAATCCGATTCTCGAATAGAATCATCATACAAAGACCAAACGGATTGGGATTCTCCCGTTACAAAAAATAAGCGAAGAAAGAAAGCAGATCATTTTTGAAATTGGCATCTGCAGATTCTGGGAGGAGCTCTTCATCTACTGGCGATTTTCTGGAAAAGCCACGACAACTGAGATTGATAAAGTTTCCAATGAGAGATACAGGGAAGCAGAAGCGAGTGTTCCACCCCAAATGGTTTGATCAATTTATTCAATTTATCAATAGCAAAAGTTTTATTCCAAAATTAGAAAAACAAATTCTTCAGCACCAGAAGCCCATCCAAAGTTGTTGCAAATATGAAAGATCTATGTATTCAAACCCCGTTCACAAGCAGCTGGCTAGCCGGCCTGCGTGAGATGTTGGTTCCATAAAGATTTTTGCTCAAATGGGCTACCCCCCTTGACAGAGATACAAATTGAAACTGTTGAGATCTCGGCTAGCCAAGACGTGAATTTTCTATGTGAAACTCTGCAGGTGAAATAGTCCAGTCAACTGGGATGACATTGTAATCAATGCGCATGTGTAATAGACCACGAATTTGTAAACAATGGCTTCTATGTTTACGCAGACATTCCAATCGAATCTGTTAGGTTAAAGAATTCCCATGTGAATGTGGGAGATATTCTTTTCCTTGTACAGCTCCCTCCTTGAATGGATGACATCGTCCGGGTTACAGGACTAGCCCGCTGCTTTAGCGATGAGGGGCCAATTCTCATAATACTTCCAGTTTCACAAGCCAACGCCGAAGAGCATTTGGCTTTACTGAGTACATGGAATGCGCTTTGGTAGCTGAGACAAGACATTACCATATCAAAGCATATACTTTTTGACGTGCAATCTACCAGCAGAGTAAATAATAAATGCTAGATTAGCATGGCCTACTCATGCAACTGAAACAATTCATTCCTCCCATAAAATTTCAAGTGACACCGCTGTTCAGGGAGAATGTATTGCTTACCTGGAAAGTACTTGTGAGCTACACAAATAACCAAAGGGAATACAGGATAGCCATGAAAACAATAGTCTTTGCGTGTGTGCTGTATCTCACCAAGCTGATTTTAAACACTGTATCAATTAAAGTATTTACCGTGAATAGTTATAAATAAAGCGCATAGCTTTAAGTCGCGCGTGGTCAGTACCCCACAAGTGAAAAACTTTCCATGGCTTTGCCCCTGCAAAATCATTGACCGAGAACTTCATATAATTTAAGAGAGCTTCCGAATCCCCACAAATGATAGTATAGGCAGGTATCACCTCCATCCCAGGACAATCGCTCCAGGTAGCTACGGTAGTAAGTTTTTGTAGTGTAAACTTTGCTTTTTACGATATTTACTAGTAAAGAATGCCATCTTAAGGCAAAAGGATCCCATCAACCTTTTTACATTCAAATGATATCGAGAGAAGGCACGACCATCATGTTGGACTGCTTTGCATTTATTTGCTGCTACGCAGGTTTCCTGTCATTTCATTTTCACATAGTTTACGGAGGGTGGCCCTTCAGCATAGTGATGATTTGCCTGTTTAATTTGAAATGGAAGGCAATTCCATGATTTTACACCTCTGTAGAAAATGCGCTTCTGCCCATTTTTTGCTGTTTTCTTTGTCAGTTGTAGGTCTGTACTGATATTTCTCAGAGCGATCAGATGAATATCAGAATTTCTAGTAAATATATTTCACAAATACTCTGGTGCAAGACCATTAAGAGGTTTGAAAACCATAGTGTTATTATTATTGCCAATAAAATCCTGAATTGTTTTCAGCCCAAGAGCACTTAGAAGTGGTCTCGCATCAGCGACATGGCGGCTGCTTGTCAGTATCCTTGCCGTGCTCGAGTTTAAAGCTTTTGCAATTGGTTCTTTTCCATTGTTCCACAATTACCCCAAACAGCAGCAACAACTAAAGTGTGGCTCTACAATACCAGCATAAAGTGTGTGGAAAGTATCTTGAGGTAGAAATCTTTTGGCATGTTTTAATAGGCTAATTACTCTACCGATTTTTGATGATAGAGCTTTGAAATGACCTTTCCAATCAAGATCCCTATCCACTTGGATACCCAAATAGTTTGTAATTAGGACATTATCTATTTGTTCTTCCTGTATTTTCGAAGACAATTCTTCATTATTTCTAATTAGATGCTCTTCCTTTTGGTTTGTTGATATAACCATTGCCTTAGTCTTAGCAACATTTACTGACAGTTTATTGCCCTTCAACCAATCAACGACTGTATTAAGATCTTTGTTCATTGCCTCTTGTAGCTTGTGAATGTCATTAGAACTGTAGGGAATACTTGTGTCATCAGCATACATTGCTACCTTGGAGTTTTTGACAGCTTGTGGTACGTCATTAATATAGAGAAGAAATAATAAGGGCCCTAGACACGATCCCTGATTCTCCAATGGTCTCAAATCGCGTGTAAATAAGTAACTAGCCAAGATTAAATCATTAAAATTCTAAAGTATTTTACTTATTGACATCCATTACTTTAAAGAAACTTCATGTGTGCCTTTTCGTTAGGGGGGGAACCCAGAATGCCCTATTGACGAGTCGCCACTGATTAACAATACAAACTGGCCTGCGCTTACGATTTATTTTTCTCAACATCAAGACTCCCCTTTAAACAATGATTTTTGCTTAGAAAGTTAGAATGGTTACGTGCTTTTAATAGAGAGTCATAAAGAAAGTTAGACTAGTAAATTGTTAGCAAAACATTCTTAATAAACCATATACTTTTTGTTGAACATTCTTGCTTTTGCTTGATTCGATGTCAATTCTAAAGTTTGACATTCTTATCAAAACCATTGAGTGCTCACTGATATTCGCATATAATACCAAGCTATCAAGTTGCCCCGTCTCCCAAGATATCCTGACTTCCGGGATGACAAGTGACATGTGCCCTCAAAATCAGGCCCTCAACAAAGTGCTTTCGGTAGAGGTGTGCACTTCCGTTATGCTTGCAGTGGGAAAGGATTTTCTTCTTTAGAATAAGTAAAACACTCTTTAGGAAAGTACCAATTGATGACTTACTCTCAATTTTACAATAGCTGCCGCATGCACCCCAAACGTTTGGCGCAATTTTATGTTCGGAGCTGCCGTACAACAGCTGCCAGTACAAAAAGTTTCTTGCTCAGTTAAAATTTTAACGGCACCAAACGAGGAGTTCCTCGTTATGTCTTCTCCTTCCAAAACCGCCAAATAAGTATCATTTTCTTGCGTCCCTGAGAGCTTTTAAGTAAATAAATTTGACATCATGCATTCAAAACAACTGGGGGTATGTATGGCAACACCCTTTTGTTGGGCAACTATGTTTCACGCCCAACCCAGCGGAAGCTCCCTAGTTTCAGCCCTGCATTTACTGCATGTTCTCATTGCAGGGTCAAAGCACGGTATGTTAGACACAATTTGAAAAAAATATTTGCTTTTTTGTACTCAAAGTTGGGTTTGAAATAGCTAGATAACCATAGTTATGTGTTCAAAAAGATATTGGTTTAACCTAAATCAATTTTGGCTTGATTGGTAATCTCAATTGTTTTTCAAGGTCATTTTAGAACTTTGTTTTTGCTTTAGTGCATATGTCACTCTGTTAGTGATGATGCTTTTGATATTTTGAAATTGCAAATGTTGGTCCAATATTATTTAGGGCATATTTGATGTGAGCAAGCAAATTGCGACTTGTATTATAGAAACAGAAATAACTTTTGCCTGCTTGATAGTATGAAATACTTTCTAAGATTTTGATTATTGACAAATTGTTCCTCTTCGTAGCTCCTCTTCGTAGCTTCCCCTCCGTAACATTAGCACCAGCTTCAAAAAGCAGAGTAACTATCATATGATAGTATATTTATATGAAAAGATGAAGTTGGTCCAGAGATACAAGCAATCAAATTCTCTCATTCTTCCCTACATAATAACTCAGTAGCCCTGCAAAATTTGAAAAAGTAAAAATTGAAAATTGTTCATTCACAGTTCCCTCCATAACACTACATACCTTTTACATTTATAGAGAGATTAAACAAATTTTTCGTTTTCTTCATTTGTGTTATGCCTTAGTACTCTAGGTATCTATCAAATGATAAAAATTTATGTGAAAAGATAGATTTTGTCAAGACATACAAGCAATTAAATTCTCTTCTTCCATACATATCAACCCTGTAGCCCTGCAACTCAGCAGCTGCTAAGAAACTCCTTAGATTTAATTTGCATTTTTAAGGGCTTGTCGCGAAACCTATTCACATCCATGCGCTAATATATTTGTCAGTCAGATCTGTATTGGTAGTTCATTCATTTTTTTTCTTATTGTTTAGACGGCAATTATCTTCTTCTTCTTATTCGTGTTAGGCGGTATAACCTTTTATTCTCGTTTATATGTTTGGGTTCGGATGTTACATAGGAGTGTAGGAATTCACAAATATAGAATTAATGATATAAGCTTTGTATTGAATTGTCCTGTTGAATCATTCATTGACGTATGCTTTTTACCGTCACCTGATTGGTTCATCACCAATAGGACATATCAAGGTAGTTTAATTTTAGGATGTGGCAAAAAACGTGTTAGTTGTTAAATTGACGAGTGGAGTGTAGCATCATGATTATTCGAACAAATGGAATTCGTCTATTTGGAGTAAATTATACAATATTTTTAAACTTCGGAGCTAGCGATTCGTAGTGAAATTGCTACCGGGCTCTTAAGAACTCCTTAACTTCTTGAAATTTCGAAAAGATGACTGTTTCTGTGCTATTATTTCTTGAAGCTAGGTTAGTTACAGCAAAACCATTCATCTACCATTATTTACTTAATTAACATTCGTGATGTATTGATATGCATTGTTATTTAATGATAAGTAGGCATATTTGACAAGATTTTGTATTTGTTGCTCTTTAATGTGTAGGACTCGTAGTGAATGGACAAATAACGCCAGTTGAAGCAGACTCATCTCCAAGTCACATCATTGCGATAAAAGGATCATCAGTTTGGTTGCATTGGAATTATACTTATGGTGGAGATGGAACATTTGGACCATTTACACTTACTTACAGGGAACAAATAGATGGATTTAACAGTACATCTCAACCTAGTGTTCAAACACTTGCAAAAAGGATTGGACAAAATGGTGCTTTAAGATTGGAATCATCAATACCTGCGCCATTTACTGGAAGAGTTGAAGTGATATCATCAAACAGTACATTATTGGTTCATAATCTTCAATATAACGATTCATCATGGCAATTCTCATCAAATATCAAACTTGATTCAGTCTATAGTGGCACAACAACTACCTATCATTATACTTTGAAGCCAGTTGTTTCCATCACAGTGAATGGTATGAATATTTTGCCTAATTGCTTTGGGGTTGAAATAAGTGGGGTATTAGAAACATTAAAGGTATTTATTAACCATGAGGTTGGAATATGCAGGGGTGGAATAAATGCTTTGAAATCTAAGATAATATTGCTATGAAGCTTTATATGTTCATTAATAAGGTATCTATGACTGTGAGAATGTGAAAAGCACAAAAAATTTGCTGATAGACAACTTCAAGAAATCTGTTAGGAACATGTTTCGAGATCATGTTACATAAGAAGTTAATAGGACGTGGGTTGGAGTTAATAGGCGGAGGAAGGGGTTAATAGATGGGGGCTGCAGTTCCTATTGAGACTGGAGCGTTGGAAAGATATCAATAACAGATTAGATTGTTCACTTTCATTAGGCATTTATTGTAGGTAATTCACTTTTGTGATATTTATTTAATGTAAACCTTTAGCATTGCTAACTTGATACTGCTTTAGGACCATTGCATGCGTTCCAGAAGGGAAAATTAAAGACTTTTTTTAACTTGCTATGTGAAAATGAAGCACTTTTATGCATGATTAGGATGGGTTGCATGTTGGTTCAGGGTGAACAGAATGTGATCGTGGGACATTGTGTAACTGTTGAATATGAGTTTGTTCCGGACGGGACAGCAACATATGTCATTTTTTGAAGCATTGAAATCAGCGTCATAATTCACTGTATGCTTCAATTGGCTATGTTGTAGTTTTTATTGACCATCACCCTTCAATCATAAATGAAACATAATAATAGTTAAATTTCATTGTGTCTTTTGCTATTTAGCATCACATGTCACTTTTTCTATGCATCGTATTGGGTTTGATGTTCTAGTTGTGTACTGAACAAGTCAATACAAAAGGATTCCGATGAAGATATGTGCATATTCCTTCTCTGGCTAAAGATCAACGCTGAACATAATGAGTGTTATTTTATTTAATTGTATGGTTTTCTTTCAAATTTTAGTTCGTTTAGGAAAGTAAAATGTTTACCTTAACAGAGCTGCCACCTTTAATTTTCTCAATTTCTGACAGGGATTCCAGACGTCAGAGTAAGGCTCTCAATTACCTTGGATGTAAATGAAGGTACAAATCTACAGCTACAAGTTAAAATGGATGGAAATCCACAACCATCAGTTGATTTCAGATGGCCTCATCTTACTGGCTCATCTCCAACTAATGTTCCAAGTGTTCAGTTGTATCCATTTGTTTACTCATCAACATATACATTGAAAAACATTGATGCAAGCTATTGTGGGAGAATTTTACAAACAACATTGAAGAATAGCATTGGATCATCATCAGACACAGCATCCACAAATGCTACTGTTTTGTGTAGGTTTATTTTCCTTGTTTTCAAGTATTTATTATTCGTTACTGGACCCATCAGCGGAATCCGTGTACTATAAAAATTCAAGGGCTTGGTTTAATGAATTCGCCAAGATCGGAGATAAACTCAGAATTCTTCATGTTTGCATTGGCTAAGCCATGAGCTTCAAAGCATTTGGAATATGAGCCAGCAAAAATTATTCTTTAATGTTTTATGCAAAACGGTGGAGAGGCAGCGCTCCCTGGTTGCTCCGCTTTGATTGCCCAGCATCTCCTATTAGTATAAGTAAAAGCATTAGTTTAAAATGGTTATTCATACGAAATTCAGTCTCCTTATAGGAGTTTCCTTATATATAAATAGCAATGTGGCAAACTACATAATCAATCTACTCTCAAGCCTGGAATAGACGTCCCACCCTACTATGTTTTTTCCAAAAATTTCATACCAAATTCATACCAGAACTTTCTTATTGCAACTGTCGCCAAAATGAAATTTTTGTATTCAGATCGATAAGTTTCGCCGCCAAATGAGGTTTTTTAAGAGAATGATTGCCGTCGTAAGCACTGACAACATATTTATATTTTGCTTTCAATAATATGTGGTGCTTTTTCATCACAATGCATCAATCACAGCCCCCGGTACTTTTGTCCATACTTCTTCAATTATTATCCACCCTCTAGTTTCTTACAATACACCTCCCCCCCCCGTTTCTATTCCGAACTAGAGATATTTCATCTGATATCTGTTTGATTACGAATTGCCAGAAATTGTTTTCAAGCGCAATTTCAATTGAACTTTAATTTCTTTGAAGTATCATTAGAAGATGCCATAAGTTGAAAATCACATTTGCAATAAAAATAGAAATAATGAATTCCAAACCGTATATTCATTTTTGCCCCGTCCTAGTATTGACTTATTGGTCAGAGTAGCTATCCTTCAATATAGATATTAACTGTACAATGCAAAGCATTAGATTCATTTGTGTCCCTGCCCTAGTATTTATTTATTGCTCAGAGTAGCTATCCTTCAATATAGATATTAACTGTACAATGCAAAACATTAGATTCGGTTGTGTCCCTGTCCTATCATAGTGTTGTTTTTAGTAGTCTTTTGAACTTGTAGTAAAATTGGACATGGATTTTGATTTGAAAGCAGGAAAAATTGGAGGAGCAAAATGTGTTGAAGTGAAGTGGAATAAAGTGGAATCTGGTGCATGTTATGTCAAATATGAAGTTGTACTCATAAATGCATAAGGAAGTATCGAGTAAAGTGATTCCTGATTCAGCATTGGGAAGATGACAATGTGTAGTTTTACACCTTACAGTAATGTTACTGATGTTCAGCTGACAGTCAGTTTCAAGTCTACTTCGAGAAATGTCACTGCAAAAGTCTCCGAAACACCGCTCAGTACTCCAGCTCCAACCCCGCCTGGTATGACATCACTTTGCACTCGTTTCTTTCATTTGCAGATTGGTATAAACCAATGAATATCTAAAATGTCATATCTAGAATGATCTTTCAACTACACTGCATTTGCAATGTATGATTGTAATCTAAATGCACGTCCTTCGGTTTTCATGTAAATTTTATTTGCAATGGTTGCCACTCATTCATTTAGAATTATCAAAGTTTCTTTATTTCTAACTATTGTGTTTGCTACTCATAATTATGATTTTTGTTAATCAAACATGTTTTGATCGTTAGTTTTGTTATTTTAATGTATATAATCAATAGAGCAAAGTTTACAATTTATTTGCCATATAAACTGTAAGAAAATGCTAGAGCCTTGACAAAAACTACTTTTAGAGTCGACTAGTCCGTCAGTCAGCCAAAATACTGCTACTAGATCGTCATCTCCAAATTCAGGAAGTTCTGGGAGTTCAACAGCCAGCCCTGAACCAAAACCTCCAGGTATTAGCTTTATCTCTTGAATGTCTAACCAGCTCTGAAAACACCCTCGTCGTCTCGATCATTTTCTTTACCAAATGGGGTTTTGGTAATGCTTTTCGTTCACGCTATTACACGACTGTCCTACAGAACTGTATGCACATTACGACTTACGTTTGATGATGTAATTGATGTATAAATACACCATACATTAAACGCAATGTAAATAGTACTTGTGTATCTTGATATCTAATGCTATTATTGGGACTCTTTTTTCTTTTCTGGCAACCATACTCAGTCTTTTTTCCATCTCTCATTTTCACCTTTTCATTGTCATTCATTTTCCATGCAGTATAAAATAACCAAACATCAGAACACTAGTTTTTTATTTGTACTCATATTCTGTCATTATTTGTGCTCAATTTATCCAGAGCATTGTTTTTCATGTAAAAATTTATCAATGTTTGACTGCATTTCCTAATGAATTGGTTTATTTATTTTCTGAATTGTTCTTTTAAGACTCAGATTCAAATATTGGTCTGATAGTTGGAGCAACAGTTGGTGGTGTCATATTTCGTATCATATTCATCATAGTTGTAATTTTTTTCTGCATCAAGAAACCCAAACGTAAGTGAACTCAAAATTTCAAGTAATTTAGCCATTCCAAATTCACTGTCATCACGAGTGTCTTAATTTGCTGGGAAATTGTTGAAAATCGCTAAAAACTACTCTTAAGTGCAAACATTTGATTTGGAGTGCTATTAGACAACCCTTATTATCAATTTTTTCCTTTTATTTTACGATAGATGGATATAAATGGCACATAACCACATCATGTTATTTAATAGTCTTATGTAGAACCCAACCTGCTACAGAGTAGTAATTAGTGTAATAGATTAGTAGCAAAGATATATGGAACAGCACACTCTAAAGGCATCTAATGGCTTGTTTTGAAGTTGCTCTTAAATCCTGAAGTCAAACTGTTATGCTTACTAAACTTCACGCATTAGAATTTGGTGCATGAACATCAACATTGGTTGACTGATTGATTGATTGTTGAGTGATTAATTGGTTAACCGATTGTTTGATCAATGTGAGGTATAGAGCTGTTGCACTGTCATGCAGTACATTTCAATGTCCCCAAGCATGCCCCTTGATATCTACGCAACAACGCAATAAAATCACCCCAAAAATTACAATTTTGCTTACTAATAATGAAATGTGAAATACATATCACTAAATTATGAAAAAATTAAATTGATACTACAAATTGTGTTAAAAATGCATGAAATAGATCTTATTACGTATGTAACGCTTTAGCACCTGTTAATGTTTTAAATATGTAATGAGAACAAAAATAAACCTTTTTTGCCCATATTAAATGACAAAATATATTACCACTGTAGCACTATATATATTACCACTAAACTGCTGACATGGTTTCACACCTGTATGTTTTATTATACGAACAGTAGTGAAACTACAAATGCAAGCCTTCTTCATTTTACCATTAAAGCTACTCTCCAAGAGGTCTCCCTAATATGCTCAATTGGAGCGTTCAGCTTTCATATAATCCGAGAAGTTTAAATAAAGAGAACTTAGCAAAGTTCATCTACTCCTCTTTAAAGCTCATTCATTTCTTCATTTATCTTATTTAAACACAAATTCCCCTTTCAGCTGTCAGTTTTAAATACAAGGAAAAGTAAATGGACATTTGTAACTTAACTTGAAATAATATTGGTAGATATTGCTGGTCTTTCCAGGGATCGTGCTTTTGGAAAGGATGCTAACTGTGCAGGACTTCTCTTAATTTCTTTTTACACGAGGCAATCGTGGGAATCATTCTTATTTGTAATGGGATTTCGTTCCACATTGTGCACAACGATAGAAAAATTCCTTTTGCAGAATTCCAGATGTTGCCTTGGAATGTCAAGGTGCAAGCAATCTCATTTTGAATACTTAGATATTTAGAATCTAGTAACAATGTTTCCTTTTAGGGTATCCGAGGGAAAACCGTTTATTATTTTGTAGATCAAAGCTGCACTGTCAAGTTTTATCAAATTTGAGACCGAAAGCCAATTGCAACACCACCCGTCCTTTAATCTTGAGTCTTCTATAAGCGTGCGTGTTCTCTTCTGTAAAAGCTGAAGATGATCAAGCTTTGTGCTAGACAAATTGTCCCATAGTTCATCACTGTACCACAGATAACTCTCAATCTGTGTCAAAGATGTTTATAAAACATAAAAGAGAAGAAAATCAAACGATTTCCAGATCAGAAACAATTTTCATGATAGACATTTGCTTTCGTTTTTGTCGAATAAGCCCATCAATGTTCATGTTATCTGGATTCTGATATCATGCACTTTTGCTTACTTATGTGAATTGCATAGAAAACATCGTATAAAATTTTTGATCGGAAGCATTTTGGCACGCTCCGTCACGACTTGTATCACTTTCGAGTTGACTAAACATGAGTAGACGGAAAGGTTCATGAATTGAAGCGATGTATTGTGTTCTTGATAAAGGACAAATACTTCAATGGGACGAAGAGTAAATTTTTGTCTTAGAGAAACTTTGATTGATCTAAATCTAAGTAGATCTAAATAAAAGTGCCTTTGTGTCCTCAGCCACTATACGTGATGTGTG
>WIPJ01067280.1:13591-29209 GCA_018155075.1 Cassiopea andromeda | reverse complement strand
GTGGGAAATCAACAAGAAAGAGGAAGGATATCTTATTGAGTATGAATGAAGAACTCATTACTTCATGTAATAAAATTTTAACTTTATCAGAATATCCGTTTATAATTGGAATGTTAAAACAAAGAATATAGTAATTTTCGATTCCCACGATGCATTCTGGGTAGTTTTAAATAATTAAAGAAACAGCATGTGAATAAGCAATACCTTTCATAAATGATTGAACGGTATTTACCAGGTAATAGATAAATAATTTTATCTTTCAATGATATTAACCTTTCTTAAAAAATAGCCTATGTTAGATAAGTTTGCTGCAAGACTATACTACTGGCCTGTAGTGTATTCGGATAAGTAGATTGCCCTCACTCACCCGCTTGCTAGCTCAAAAAATTACTTGCGATTGATTGAATGACTCGAGTGATTGATTGATTGATTGGTTGATTGAATGATTGACCGATTGATTAAGAAAGAGTGATGTTATTTGTACAGATAAGTATATTGCCGTTCTGGGCTGATCTTTCCAGCCTTAAATCACTCATATTTTGTTGCTTTAGTAAGACTCATTGTAGCTAGAAGGCGTTTCTCTCTGGTTGGATGGACTCACATTTGTTTCATTAGGACATCCGTGATGGGTATAGAAGATCAATTACTAGATGGGCTGTCTAATTTGTTCGAGATCATAGCGTGTAAACTTCAGCTTAAAAACACTGTTATGCTCTGCCTGCAGCTGTATTCGATAGCTACAGAAGAGCATTGCTAGATAGCTTTAATTTTTAGTTAGCAAGATGGCACCATGGAAAGCTTGACGGTATAATTTTGAAGAGGCTATCTTTAAATTCCTTTTTGATTATTTGCAATTTGATGAATGCCAGTTACATTCTAAATTATCTCATATTACACTCGCTTGATTCCAGGAAGTAGAAGTGATAATGAGTCTAGGTATGTAAACTGTGTCTCTAAACTTTCTGCACTCTGCTATGAAGTGTTTTTTCTGCTTGCTGTTTATTGAGTTTTAGGACATCTGAAGAATTACTTCCAGCATAATTTTTCTGAGCCTCAATTTTGTTACCTTTCTCCAAAATTGAGCCTGAGATTTTCACCAAGTGGCTAGACTGCTGCACTTTCAATTACACTTTCTTTCTTTCTTTCTTTCTTTCTTTCTTTCTTTCTTTCTTTCTTTCTTTCTTTCAATTACACTCAGATTTGATTTCCGTCTTAATTATTTGAATATAGTAATGCGTAATATCATTTTGTGGCCAAAAAAACACTAAGTTTTTGAAATTGAGCCTTGTGATTTTCTTAACATGTTCTTAAGGGTCGCTTTGCACTAGGCGGAATACTTAGGAGGAAGCGGAATATTCTACCATAGCGCATGCGTAGATAAGTTGTGAAGTGGTGTGTTAGCGGAATATTTCCGTGGCTGCAAAGTAGAATCCCTTCCATCCAATCAACTCCTTGAACATAGGCAATCCTTTCATGTTCAACATGGCCGCTCAATCCGTATGTCTAGAGAGAGAAACGCCATTAAATGTACAACAGGTAGCTGCTGTTGAAGGAAACGAGCAACTATGGTCACTGTTATCTCTCAATTGAGTCCAGATTTGACGAGAATTGTTGAGAGAGAAGGATCGTTTAGAGATTCCAGTGCTACATACAAATAACAGCATTCGACATCATCCAGTTAATCGAGTTCTACGAGGAATCATTTCTAGTGCAACTGAAAAACTACCCAAGTTTTTAGGATAATAAACAACGCAGACTACAAGCAGAGAAATGTAAAATCGAGCACTAGGTAACAGTAGGGTTTAATTTTCAACAAAGATGGTGAGTATCAACTTTGACCTTTATGTGACGGTAGTATGAAATTTTGCATCAAGGGCTTCTTAGTGCAGCCTACATCTACATGATACAGAATTAAGAGATCAATTAATTAGCTGCTACTTGTAAGTAACTGCTGTTCCTAAAGTTCCTAAGTCGAGGGATTGAACTTCATACAATGCAACTTTAGTTTCCTACCAATTTACACTATGCGTAGCTATATCGTCACGACATCGTCACTAAATCTTCATTCCGCGCGGAAATGTCCACCTAGCGTAAAACGACCCTAAGATTTTGGACATTTGAGCTTCATTTTCATATAAACTGTTTCTTATTAAGTAAAAGGCGTGTATGATATTAACTATTTTCTTTCATTCCCGTTCCTCGTCTCTTCTTTGCTTTGAAATCCTTGTCTGATTAGCCTAAGCATATTGAGCAACTCCAGATTTTAATATGTGCTTTTATTTCTCAGTAGCCATAAGACTCACTACCCACTTCAGGAGAGCCAGTATGCAGTGGTGAGATGATAGTGTTTTTTATTTCTAAATATCGAATAGGAAATATCTCTTTTCCAAATGTCATGTGCTGAGCTGGGCGCAGCAACCTCGATGCTACTAAGAGGCTTAGAGAGCACAGAATTGAGTATTTCATGTCTCCTTCAATAATTAATTCCACCTTGTTTAGTGATTTGGTTGTCCCCAGGCCCCCGTGAACTCATTTAATGTTTCATTGATCAGAATCTTTTTATGTTATGAATGAGGTCCACCATTGACAAGCGTTGCTATGTACTCTACCAGGTTCCAAATGCAGAACATAAAATATGTTTAGAATGCAACACGAAGGATAACAACTGGGGTAAACAAACATGATTGATTACATCACTCCTATTCAAAAGGGCCTGTATTTTTTCACCAATAATGTAAAAAGATT
Organism: Cassiopea andromeda; assembly: GCA_018155075.1. Taxonomy (NCBI): domain Eukaryota; kingdom Metazoa; phylum Cnidaria; class Scyphozoa; order Rhizostomeae; family Cassiopeidae; genus Cassiopea; species Cassiopea andromeda. Next base: position 26,464 of record WIPJ01067280.1, on the reverse strand, counting down.
TGAATTTAAGAATGCACTGAATATCACAGCACTATCTTGCGCATATGGAGAACTCTCTCTGTAAAACTTCAACGAGATATCCTTTAAGTCAAATGCAGTTGAATGTTCCATAAACAAGTCATAACACGTGTGGAGAAAGAGGTCTTCCGTTGGAAGCTGTGGTATTATGGAGTCGTTTACCCTATAATGTTTGTGACTTGCAGTACATTGAGACCGTGTAGTTAGGATTTATAAAGCTTTTTCATTATTAATTATATTTAGTAGTTTCAGACTTTAATGTTTACTATGATATCTCAGCAGCAATGACTACCCTCTTCAGGTGGATAACTATGAAATGGCCATATTTTATAATGCTTTTGAGCCTCATCTTACCCTAGAAATTCTACCTGTTCAGGTGACTATTGTTATCCTAGACATTGAAGAGCGCCAAAGGATAAACTTATGATGCATAATAGAAGCATTGGTTGAATGATATTCTTATTTTATATATTTTCACCATCACGTTTAAGCTTCTTTTCCATATTTCTTCAATCGTTGTTTTTGTAGGCTGGTGAGGTAAATCGAAGGCAGCCAGTAGATCCAACTGATGCAGACCAGAATAAATCAACTTTGATATATGGGAAAATTGGCGAAAGTGCAAGAGATAGGCCTAAGCACAGAAGAGGAAATGCCGAGTCAGATTAAGCAGACGTCAAAGTTGATAGCGCAGGCTATCCAGTAGTTGGAGCTCTACCGACACGGAATAAGAATGATTGAGATGAAAAACTTTAGATTAATTTCTCAACTCCAGGTGCTTCCTGGAGCGTCAGTAGCTTTGTTTCGTGATGATGGTTGATTGTTTGATTCTTCGGATTGAAGTTGAATAAGTTCTGCAATCTTCATGGTTGGTAAAAGTTTATTGCTAATAATTTGTGTAAAATCGTGTCTAATTTCATTTGAAATTAAACAGACGACACAAATGCTTGTTAGATCATCAAAATGATGAACTTATCTTCTTACATATGCTGTTTAAAATGTCGAATATTAGCTGAATTATACTTTTTAACATTTCTTTAATCATCAGCTATATGTGCATAAAACTATGTTAAGTTATGTTAATAAATTCACTAGAGTCGTTTGTTGATTTCCTGCGTCATTAATTTATGTTCTTTAAAATTTTACATAATGCTTTGCAACGTTATTTCCCTAAAATGGCCCATCCGCACTTTTACCAAAAGTTAATAGTGAGAAATTTTTGTTCATCTTCCGAATTTAAAACCATTAGATTGATAATCCGTTCAAGGTAACTTCACCAGACCTCCCAGATTTCTTCAGACAGCCCAGATTTCTCTAATCCACAAAGGGTACCTGAATATCCCAGCATGAAACAGGAGAGATTGCCTTATCATCTGTCATCAACCGATCTGTCAAATGATGCACTTGACTGACATTGAGATGAGTAACTATCGGGCTCCCATGTCAATACTGAGAGCGAGATTACAAACCAGTACGCACGAAATCTAGCCAGATTTATGGTACCTTTATCAAATATCAGATTTTAATCACCGGGAGATTGTTAATCCTCCCGAATTGCCATTGTCAGTGAATAAGAATTCCGCTAAAGCATCTTCCCAAGCAGAATGAGAATGGGTCAATTTAACTTTAGAAAAACAAAAGCTCTTGAACATCATTTTCGAATAGTTTATGGCATTTTGATACTTAGACGAATTTCTGACTCTGTACATAAAGTAATTCATTGCTTGTTCTACAATCAAACAATTTCAAAATCAAGTTTTTAAATCAATACTTTAGCTAGGAACATAAATAAAAAGGTTTGTTAGATATTAGAGTTTTATTGTGTATTGAAACAGATCTATTTTTTAAAAGCATTTTACATGTTTTCAAATATATGAAACTTGGCATAAAAAGTCTTAACATTAATTACTTCATTCTTGCTAAAGTAAAGTCATTGTTGTAACTATTTTTACGGTCAGATTTGACTTCAGAGTTTATTCATTTCATGATAGTACAGCATTTCATTATCGTTTATCTAGTTCGTGAAAGTATTCTGTATATTTTCGAAAATCAATTGTGACATATAATGTCTTGAGTTAATATATCTAATTAATGTATTGTTGTTAAAATTATCGCCATTTATGCAAATATATTTATTTTTAGATTATCCTCTGTTCATGAAATTACAGTTTTTGTATATTTTCAGACAAAGCTATTCTCTAAAAGTATTCTATGTGTTTTCCGAGAGTTTTCTTGGTTAAATTATCATCCACCTATACAATCTATATATGGTTCAAATCAATTCTGCACCACATTACAACTTTTATGTTTATGTACATTACAACGTTTATGTCTTTTTATAGTTGTATATCCGTTTTCGGATACTGGTTGTGGCATATAATGTCCTACGATAAATGCATTCGATAAATATATTGTTGTAAAGTTATGATCATTGTTGCATATATATTTATTATAATATTTGAGTTCAAAGTTTATTCTGTTCATGGCTTACAACACTGAATCATTATTTCTTTTCCTTGTACAAAAAACCTCCAGCTGATAAAACTAAGGCTGACACATAAAATAGGACTTGAGATGTGAGGGGAGAATAATGGGAGAGAAGAGCAATATTTTACTGTGTTGTTAGGCTGATCACATGCTATCGAATTCCAAACAAATTGAGGCTCCTAATGAGAAGGAGGATCAAAAACGATATGAATTTTGAGAAACGGAGGGTGGATTAAAAATAGACAGAGTCGGAATTTCAAAAATGAATTTAATTGATTATGAAACTATGGAAGGAATAAGAGCAAGTTGTCTGATACAGAGAAACTTTCATACGTCTGAAGTTAAGAGTCGAATGTTCCGATCGCAATATTTTGTCTTCAAAAAAGATAGTGTGAATATTACCAATAAAGAAAGGACATAAATGATGAATTCATGAAGAAGATTGCTTTCTTTAAAATTAGTAAATGGGAAGTCCTAATAAGTTCTAAAAGTAGGGAAGAAGTAGAAATATCTATAGGCAGAAGTGGGGATGGATTTTACACGGCAATTGAGACTGTGCAAGCTTCGAACGATTATTCTTCTTGATGTTTTCATAAGAATCTGTTTGTTATATTCTATTTATGGTTTTTTCAAAAGGTTTTGAAAGCACCATCCAAAAATCTTCTACCCGGATAGTGATAAGACATTGCAAATGAATTTTTAGCAAAACTGAAAGGAGAAATATTATTTTCAGTAATATTCTTGAGGTTTTACAAAACATCATCATATTTACAAGCTTTAAAATTGGCAATGAGCAAGGTTTTGCTTTCAATTTAACTTCATTCTCAATCTAAATTAGATGTAAATTGCTGGTGTAATATGGTATAAACAACAAATTGCTATTATCATAATTTCAGGACATACAATTAGAAAAACAATATTTGCTAACTTTAAGGAACCTGAGATATGCACAATGTAGAAGAATATCCCTACCCAATTTACGCAAGGTTAATTGGCTCTGGGTTAAAGATATATTCATTACTATTTTCCAACTTTTAAAAGCACGTGACCTCATGAACGTTTTGCTTGTTTGCCCACATGTTTATTGATCTTCCTTTTTCTGCATAAATAAAGCTCTTAACGTTACAGCTTAGGAAACATAACTGAGTTCAGAACACCTAAATAGCTCAAGAGCTGGACAAAAATGTTTCTCTTTCAGAGGTGCTAAGTCATAGAATGGCCTCTCTGTTGATGGAAAGCTGGCATCATCCTTGCATAGCTGTAAAAAATGTATATAGCATGTAGTCATTTTAAAACTTGATATTTTTTATAGTTAATATTTATGTCAGTTACTAGGGAGCGCTTTTAGTATTTTAGACAGTATGAAGTTTGATTAATGGTTTTAGGATCGTTCTAGGTTCAATTTACATGCTTTTAGAAATTGCATGTTTATTTGAATTCTATGACATCATCTATGACTAGCTTTAAAGGATGTACATAGCATATAGTCATTTTTAAACTTAAGTATTCTTTTTATGATGCAGTATTTTTTATAGTTGATATCTACGTTAATTACTAGGGAGCGATTTTAGTATTTTAAAAACTTTGATTAATGTTCTTAGGATCGTTCTAGGTCCACTTTGCTTCATGTTAGAAATTGCATGTTTATTTTGAAACCTATGTAATGGAAGGCCCCGTGAAAACTAGCAGTGCTGGCGATCCACCCCTCCTAAAATATTTCAAATGAAATGCAAGGAATTATCATGATACATATTTGGTGAAAGGGGAGGTAGGAAGCTGTTAATCACCCCTTCCAGAAATAGCCAGGCCACCATTGCATGACCCTAAATAATTGTTTTTCAGGGGACAAGATCCCCTCTTTTTCTGCACTTTCTCCCATTTGCTATCAACAGTTAATGGGTAGTATCATTATCAAACAGTCAAAATTCCTTCTGTCAAGCCACAGAACATAATCCAAGAAGCGTCCCTATCAAGAGAATTTTATTAGCCAAATCCCGAACACCCCCCCCCACAAACAAAAAGCTGCCAGTCTTCCATCTTGGACGGAATTTATGAAGTACAGCCATAAAACTTGAAAGCTCCAATAATGAATGGAAAAAGTTAATGAGATTCAAGCTGCTGGGAATGTGAACCACACTCTTTTTATGTAAAAATATGTTTCTAAAAATGTCAAAGCGCAAGTCACAGAAATTTAAGAATAATTTTGAAATAATGTGAACTCAACTTTCACCATCGTCTTAATATTTTCCCAAATCACGCTATAGTAATGTTACTTTTAGATTAACTTTGAATTTGTTATAACTATGTTAATGCATGAACTGTTCATGCAAGTAATGTCTAGGGGCGTTGAGGGTGTGATTTCCCCTCCCAGATGCCTGGAAATAGAATAGCAGTTGGAAAACCAAAGTTTATACATCGAATGTTTTTTCTTGATAAATGCACAGTTCAAGATGAACTCAAAATTTTCAACTAATTATCATTTAACTGGAAAGCCAAATGTTGTGATTGGATTTAGTTGCCTCAATTAATGCAGATACACTTGATTGTTGAAAGAATATTTAATTTCTCGCTGAAACTCAATGCTCCTTAATATTTTCGAGTTGCAACCCTAAATTAGTCGAAAATTGTTCTTATCTATTGATTGCATTCAAGTCTTTGTTAATGTTTTCCCTCATCTTAAGACAAAATAAAAGTGGAATTGTCAAAAGTTATCTACAAGCAGTACTGTAACCTAAATACACAAAAATTCAAAGTCTTGATGAATCTTGAGACTTGTATTATTCTTAAATTATTTGTAAATGTCAGCCATTCTGAGCCTTAATACGCTTTCTTCTTATTTAAAAAGTGCTTGCAGTTAATTTGAAATTTAGCAAAGTTGCAGACCCCTTAACATTTTTTGACTGGTTGGCCTAGCCTTTATGGTGTTTTCCATATTCTTGTAGGGGGCCTTCTTAAATTTAAAACAACCTCAAATGACTATAAAATATGCACTATACAGGGTGAGTATTTCATATTCCCTAAGGCTCGCAATAGATGAAGAAGCTGAGAAGGAGTTTCCCAACTTTTCCAATAGCCTAAAGGGCGTGGCCAGGAAAAAGGTGTCTTGGGGCTCCTCCCATAAATCCATGTTCTTTCTCAATTGTAACGGACTTTCTAATTTCCTAAGTCATTTTGTGCTTTACATACAAAGCGTAACTTCCATCATTGATTATTAATTTCCATATCTAATGTCTATTTGTACAATACTGTGCAAAGCCTACCTTGGTTATTACGTATGGCTCCAAAAATTGTCAAAATGTATGTCAGGCATGCAGAATCAACCTTTTAAATAACTATACCCTATCATAGGTACACGAGTTGTATAAATGTCAAATGAATACTCGGTCATAATCAGAATGTTATCCTTCTACGATCCACTAATTCGAGCCAGTAATTTACGTCCCTGCCGAGAGACAACTATAATATTCAGTTCCCTATTTTGAATCTATTGAATAAATTATTGTTGCCATGCCAAGGGAATAGTTGTCAGGCGAGGCTTTGAACTTCTTTTGTGGTTGGAGTTTGTATTGTTGTTGAAAAGAAGGAAGTTGAATGGTTCATTGCTTTCTTTGAATTCGTCTCTCAAAGTGAAAGAGGAAGGGTCGAAATGAGCAAGCAGTTTGCAAATTGCATTCCACGTTTGCTCTTAAACGGAAAGCTGTGAGTTATCTACCAGTTTCAGGATTATGAAAAAAGGAGGTAAGTGCATGGTTGCTACTAATGTAGAACATTTCCGATGCTGATCTGCATTCTAATTTCAAATTGGCAGAGATCAAGGCTGAACAATGATTGTTGAGAGCTCGCCATTTGAAAACAAATTATATGTGAAGGGCAATCTTGTTGGAAATCTCGATAAACTATTGTGTTTATGCTAGCTGTGATAACTGCTGGCTAATAACCTTGGATATTGTGATGGCAATAAAATATAAGTATTAGATTGTGCTACCTGAGCTAGGAAAAGTTACGCACAGCTGTGATCGCTATTTCTTTCTCTTCGTTTGATTGGAAATCATGTCTTTTAGAATTTCTTTATGTCTTTATGTAATATAGTAAGCAAGCCATGGTAAATCTAGAGGGTGTATGTATGCAAGGAAAGCGGTAGCAACCTAGAAGTATCATGCTCATTTCTTGTACATCTTCCACATTCACAAGTACTTGCAGTAAACAGTATATTCAATATTGAAAATTGTTTACTTCTCTAGAAAAGTGGGGGGCCAACAAAGAGGCCAAGTAAATGTCTGGGGGGGCTGGGCCCCCTGGTCCTCCCATAGGACTCCCACTGACTGCTGCATTTTCCAAATAAAGTTTCAACGTTATTGGAGCCATAAGTTCAGTTGTTGGGAATGGTGGTTCTTTTTCCAATGAAGTTTTCTTTCAGATTAGATATTTAGGTGATTTAGAGGGGCCTAGGTCAAACAGCTTTCTGGAGTCAAGCCTCCAAACCCCAATTTTCAACACCATTACTATGTCAGATTATGTTGTCACATATTCTGTCATCCATAACCACTCTCTGTATCCTATTCAACTGTCTTATGGCCAGCCCTGTGATGGTAGATTCATCTCTACAATTGGCTATGTCACTATGGAATCCCCCCTCACTACAGAGGAAATCTCTGTCCAGTTACATCCCTGCATTTATAATGTCAATAATATGATGAGGTGTTGTAGTCTGGTCTCTAGGCAAAAGCTAATCTACCAACCCTTTATATTACTACTGTTGCTACATAGAGCGCTCATATCTACAGACCAACTATCCATTTATGCCCCTTGAAGCACTTTATTACAGAGGCCACAAAGGAATCACCACAAACTTGGTACAGGACAGTAGTGTGGCTGGCTGTCTCTCACTGGATCATATTAAAATCTGAAGTCTGCAAATACCTGGAAAATGCTATTTTCCAACTAGTTTTGGAAACAGAATTTAAATAGGGTGCAATTTGAGTAGTAAAAGCTATGTGCCGAGGCTGCTGTTGGAAGATTCATGCAACTTCAAATTAAATGACTAAATGATCTCTCATGAATATCTAATTTGACCTGAGGATGATGCATATTGTAGACGACAAAAGATTGTGTTAGCCACACCTAAATGTAAAGAAAGTGCTTTCTAGAGATACGGGGAAAGGGATGGGTTTGGTTCTCCAATCACAAATTCTTTTATCACCATGTTATTTATATGTGCTACAATGTAATCAATACTCTTTATAGTGTCATCAAGATACGAAGAGGGGTCTTGGGGCTTGGCCTCAAATATTTTTGCAAATGCATTCCTCACAATCCTGGAAAATGTCCCTTTTCAGTTTTGCAGAAAGAAAAATATGCAATTTTATGACTTCTTTCAGATCTTCCAACTCTTTTGGGCAGAAATTATATTTTAGGTCCTCCAATGCCCATCCTGATCACTGCACATTGTGAATATTTAATACTTTACAAAACTAATCCACCAGTACATAAAGTAGCTATAAGATGATATTACTGACGAATTTAAAACTTTGTCCAAACATTCTAGGCTTGATAAAAGTTTGATGACAAACTCTTTTGCGGGTTATGAAGTTTACCATTTATGGTTAAGAATAATAGAATAAATTTACAAAATAATATAATGATTTTGCTTCATTTCTTGTGTGGGGAAATATACTTTGTATTCCTCTAAAGTAAAATATTGTATAAATATTGTGGATAAGATATGTGTTTTCACCTCTAATTCTCTCAATGGAACACACTACACATAGAATGAAGGATTCTGTTCTATTCTCAGATGTTTGGCCCTAAGACATGCTCCTTGTTCAACCATCATCAGGAGTGAACCATGATCATCAGGATTTTTTATATCTGTGATGATCACAGATTAAGTACAATATATGAAAACCAGGCTTAAGAGCAAGTGAAAACAGTTTCACTTCCAGAATGGGTCAGGGAAAAGAATAGACTTTTGGAAACAAGTTTAAGGAAGCTTTGTGGGTGTTAGCCAATATTTAGCTGATTGGTTTCAAAATGTCCTTATCAACTATTTTCATTCTCAGCCAGAAGCTCAATGTTGTATGTGATGTGTAGGCCAAACTGTCTTTTGCCATATATTCACATGATTCCAAAGACGTTTTCTTCTATTGTTGTTGTAAATCATGGAATCAATGACCAGCATAGATGGAAATGATATTGCAATGCAGCCATGCCTAATTTCTGTGAATATAGTAAAAATTCAGTTATGCCTGTCTATATCTTTACACAAGAGCTTGAGTTGTAGTAGAGGCTTCTGAAAATGTTTTTCCCATAGAGCCCTGTAGCTGTCCAGAAGAACTGTAAATGTATGCTATCCAAGGCATTCTTAAAATCCAGAAAGTCACTGCCACTGAACTGTGATATTCTATGCGTTGTTCCATGATATGACATATAGTGAAAATTTTTTATGAATATTACCTTCCAGCTCTAAACCCTGTATATTCTTCTCAGGGTTTTGAGCACACTGACATCCTCAGTCTCTTCAGAAGTATCCTACATAGGACTTCCCCTTGAACTGATAAAAAGGTGATTCCATATCAGTTATTCCAGTCTAGTATTAATTGTCAATCAGTGATATAATGGTAAGTTTTATCTACTTTCTTGATAGTTTTGACAAGTGATTTTCTATACTGATCATATTGCATTTGATGTCCAGGACTGAATGTGTCTTAGCAAAAGTTCTGCCTTCAATGATGTAATGCCATTTCAGAGAGCTTGATAACAGATATGATAACTGTTTGATAACAGGTGTTTGCTAGTTATATTTTGCAAAATGACATTAAATGTTTGCTCAAATTTAGAAGTTGTCTATTATGATTAATTTGATATATGTGGGTAGATGGAGAGGCCAAGTAGGTATTTGCTTGCCAGTGGATGTGCATCAAAATACAAGAAGAGCAAATCTTGAATGAGTGTCTAGTAACTTCACACATTTTAAACTTATGTTACATGTATACTCTTAGCTTAAGCCAAAGATGAATAATGAGTAGAGTGACAACTGTGTATTACTATACTGATGAAATTCACTGATGTGATCTTGATATTTGCAAAAGTAAAACAAGTACTCGACAGTATTTCATTATTCTGACTTACCTCTAGCTAGTTGTAGAGGAGTGTAAGCTAGTTGGGATGTTTAGAAATAAAGAAGAACCATCACAGATTGAGAAGAGGATGTAGTAGTTGTTGGGGGTAGGGAACTTCAGATTACCATAGATTTGGAGAGTGGGTAAGGGTCGAGAGAGGAGGAGATGATAGACTATGAGGTAAAATTTTCCCCAAGTCAATGTGGCAGCAATTTGACAGAATTTTCATTGAAACACCACTGCAAAAAGGTGACAATAATGAGATAGATGATAGATATGGAAATGTATATGAAGTTTATGATGCTGATGATAATTTTTTAATCATTTGTCAAGCAAGATCGTCTATTCATTTAAGTGGTTTGGAATCTGTTTACATCAGGACTCAAAACCCAGTCTTGTGTAGACAACAAGAGTATGTTTTCTCACTGAGACTCTTCAAGTAAGCAATGATGTATAAGGCCTAATTGGTCAAACTTGCAACCAATTAGAGACATTCTATCATGTGTAATCGTATCTGGCTATATATTTTGGTTAAAGGTTTGGTTGCTATCCACCATTTTATACTCTGACGAGTGTCGGACGAAAAAAGCTTTATAGTAGTAAAAAGAATGTTGCCGCTTGTTTGTGCTCTGTTGAAATCAAGGAACACTGCAACACTGATATGTGGTGTGATGTTGTCATGGTGGCCACTACTGGAAGTTCCTGGAATGCAATTTACCTCCTGTAAACAGGCATGGTACTCCAAAAGATAAAGTGGGGAATGGATGGAAAGTAGGGGACTGGGAAGTTACTAGAAGTATTATCTTTAGATCATTTGTCTTTTGACATGAGTGGTTGACAAAAAGTGGGGGCTGAAGCCCCCCTCTTCTTACCCAGTGGCCCCATGCTTCGAAGATTAATCGGAATATATAAAGACTCCTGGTAAACCCTTGGAAGGAATGTTTTAGAATGAAGTTGACACTTGATAGCTCAACTACCCAGCCCACTGGAACACAGAATTTTTCTTATTTTGCAATGGGACGTGTTCTAGTGGTTTTGAGACAATGCCGCTAAAATTTTATCTGCTAGCAAGATCCTCCTTTTGAGTTCATTCCTTTGCATGCTGTCATATTTGTGTCCTTCCAACTCATATGTCTCCTTTCGGAAACATGATAGTGGGATTGTCTGGCATAACTTTACATGGCATGTGCTAGTGCATTCACAAGGCATTTTCTGCCCCCAATAAATACTTAAGTGTCCACCACTGCTATCAGATTGCCTCCTTATTGCAAATTGAGTCATCCTCAAGAGAAAGCAGAACGCACGTCTTGGAGTTTTAGCTCGTAATACAACTTCTGTAGATTCTACTTGAAAGATTATGATAATTGCTCACTTGGGAGATACTCTTTTTGTAATAACCAATATCAAAGAGCTCTTTTCAGCCATTGGAGAAACGTTATTTTGCAAATTATTTTCTGCACCCAACCATGGTGGACTGTATAGTAGACAATGCATACTAGCAATTTTCTAAGACGTTGAAACCTTTTGGCATGGCTCGTTCATGTTTATCAACAATAAAGAGAAGGACTTTTCAAGTTCGATTTTGTTATTTTCAAAGACAATATGAACAAGGAAGAACAAACAGTTTAGCCATGACACAGCTTATTTATTACTTTAGAGAAATTAGGCTGAAAAATTTTTCAGTTCATCAAGTCTTGCACTGAGTCATTTTTCATTGTTTTATAATGATTCAGCTCTGGGATATAGTGTGGATTGTTCACAAAGACCAGCTCAATGAACAAGCATTTTAGCAATGATTCACTTCAAATCCTAGAGATTTTCAGATTCAAGGAAAATTTCACATACCACGATAACTTTTGCCCCATTTTCAAGGACTTTTCAAGAAAAACTTTAAGTTCAGGTACTTTTCAAAGCAAGCGCCAGTTTTGAAGGACTTTTCTAGACTGTACAAACCATGTTTTGATAGTCATACCTGTAATGTTTTGCTCTACTAGTTTTTTTGCTCTACTAGCCCTTCTACTCCAACGGCATATAAATAGCCACAGAGCAGATCTTTAAAAAATTTGAATAAATAGTGATGGCAAAATACTTTAGATTCAATAGCACAGATATTTGATATGAAAAAGCATCCAGTGTTTTACGGACTTCCTTTTCTGTGCTCATATCAAGGTAAATTCTCTATTGGCCTGTGTTTTTTTAAAACTGATGCAATTATTGATTTGTTAGAATCTACTCAATGAAGTAAGAAAATAGATGGTCTTTGTGCAACCTAAGTCAGGAAGAAAGGCATCATTCCTACCCAGAAAGTTAGGGAATGTAAAGGAATAACTTTGCTATAAATGCTTATGAAACCTGTTAATAGAATGTGGAGCGTATATTGAAGTTATTGCACAGAAAAGCTTTGATTGAATTCGAGCATTTACATGAGTTCTTATAGCTGCAACCCATCTAACTACCAAAGGGATTGCAACGGGGTATTAAGACAATGATAAGATAAATTCATTATAAAGTGATGTTGAAGCATGGAAGTGACTGTCAATGCCGATAATTCTTACTGTTTGTTTCCAGGATTGAAAGCATTGTAGCAAGATTTGCCTTAAATTTGTATACTGCATCAAAGACGAGGTATTAACAAGGTATTTGCTTTAGTGGTATTTTTGAGAAGTAAGGCTCTTTATGTCTTGAATTTAAAATACCGTGTACATGATGATGAGTAGGCCAATCAGGCGTCATGTGCGTGATCATGAATGCAGCAAATGTAGACTGTAATCATTGTGATGTATGCATTGTTTTGCAATGTGATTAGGATCCTAGCAATAGAACAGTAAAGTGTCCATTGTACTATTAGAATAGCAGCATGGCAAAGAAACAATTTTAGTGAACGAGAACATACAGTTAAGTAATTTTAATGTTTCTCACATGTCAACTGAGGGCTAGAAATGAATGTCCATTTACATCAAAGCAACACAGTAGCTAAGGAATATAGAAAAATGAAACTTAAACGAATCCCTGCACAGTTATTTTTCATAGCTGCCTTTAGCATCCCTTCTTTTCATCATCCAGTGTCCAGTAAATGTCTTCGCTTCAGTTGCAATGCATTTTGTCAGTTTATTCTCTTATCATTTCAAGAGCCCACCATCCACTCAGTATATCAATCACTGTTGCTTCAACTGCTACATGGGCATACAAGTTATCCTTACAGTTAACATGCTGATCAACCATCAATTAGGAATTAGCACACACACACCCACAC
>WIPJ01067279.1:0-17333 GCA_018155075.1 Cassiopea andromeda | reverse complement strand
GCTTGACAATAACAAACGGGTCACATTTGTTCGTGGAGTTGCCGGATCAGGTAAATCCACAGTTTCAAAGCAACTCATCACTTTATGGTCACGGGATGAAATATATAATGACATTAAAGTGTGTATCATGTTCGAGTGTAGAGAGATTAGCGTCTTCCTAGGAACAAAGGCTGCCGCCCATTTACAGACAGATGAGATCTTGGAGAAGTTTGTAAAAACAAAGTTTGACTTTGATTTAAATGATGGTAAAGATATCCTCTTTCTAATTGATGGCTTTGATGAAACATCCAACTATTCCATTTTTGATCAGCTACTCAACCGTAATATTTATCCAGACGCTAAAGTTATAGTAACAGGACGACCCCATGTTGAAAGCAAACTGGAACAGTTTGGTGAAATTGGTGGTTTACAAACAGTTGAGATACAAGGACTAAATGATAACAACATCGAGGAATATGTCGCTAAATTCCCTTTTCCTGAAGGTGTTTTTGTGGATTTAACCAAAGGAAAAGACTCTTCAAATGAATTTCTTCCTGTGTTAAGAGTCCCCCAATTTCTCAATACCTTCTGTTGCACCGCAAGTTTCTTTAATTTTGAAGGTATTCATAGTAAAGCAGAGCTGTATTGCTGGAATATGTATCTACTGTTGCTGCAGCATGCAGAAAAACATAGCCCTTCAGAAAGAAAAGTAATTTCAAAGATATTCGATGAGTATTCAAAAGAGTTGTTGACCCTTGGAGAAGTTTGCCACAAGTTGCTGAATGAGAACAAAATCATTATTCTCAAGAAAGATATGGAAGCCCTACTTGTTAATTGTGAACGGGGCAGTCAGTTTATTGGCAGTCTATTTGTTGATGTTTCAGACAGCTTTGAAGAGAAACTCCAGTTCAAGCATCTTACGCTGATGGAGTTTCTCTCGGCTTTTTACATCAGCAGCTGCCAAAATCCCCTGGAAATCATTTCAGATAACTTAAAGAATGGATATCTAGAAGTTGTAATTTTTGCTTGCCAACTTATAACTGGATCTCATTCCAGAAGAATAATTCAAGAAATGGTAAAAGTAAATGCTACAAAGTTACAGCAAATAAACATAAACAGTTTCTGTCAAGATGTTGTAAAGATCATGAATGGTTGCAAGTTTGATAAAAGAACAAAATTCTTAAATTCAATTGACATTATTGTGTCATGTCTAAATGATGATGGTGCTGATAAAAGCATTTTCCTGTCAACAGTTGAAATGCTAAACACTGAAAATGTTCAAACAAAGTATACTAAGTCAGGTAATCAGTATAAAGGCATAAGGTTATTGGTTGAGCAAAGCAAGAAACTATACTCTATCTACAAACATATGGTGAACATTTACAAATGCAATGAGAACGAACTTCGTATTGCATTTGGGCATATTCATGTTAGCAACTTCTACGTCAATGACTTCAAAATGATCGAATGCGTTAAGTATTTTGGATATGTTCGTTGGATCGTATTAAATAGCATGAAGCTAAATGTGAATGCCGCCCGCCGTGAATTCGAATCCATTGATTATGGAAAATGTAAAGTTGTACATATGTTCAGATGCGAATTAGAAGACAATGATGTTGGAATGGAAGAATTAAATTCAAAGTTGGATGCGGTGATGATAGATGAATGTACATTGAAAAACGTAAACAGCTTATTAAACGCATTTCATTGGGCAATGTCTTCATCATCACTTAAGCAGTTTGGATTGTATCATCTTAAAATTATGGATGGATGGGGGAGCGCATTGGTAGCGGCCATTGAGCAAGGGATGAGCAATGGTAAAGGGAATTTAGAAGAGCTGGACATTAGGAATTGCAAACCTCAATTAAACAGGGAATTGAAAAGTAAGGTAAGATGATTTACTAATAAGTTATTTTTCATGCTAATTCATAGATAAAGCCTTTTGCAAATATATGCAAATTGGCTTATGTTTTTAAGTCATTTTGAAAGCGGTAATAGCAATGAAATTCAAATATTTCTTATTTATCCTTTCACATAAATATTGTTTTATTTTTAAGTGGTTTTTGAGAAAGCACATAATTTTGCATTCATTTATTTGAATTTCATTGCTTGTAGTAACATTATATAGTATTTCCATTTCTGCTTTGATAATTAATTGAGCAAAATTGAATTGCATAGTTTTAGCTAACTATGAGTATGACCACTTCTTCAATTGCTATATAGAATAAATACACACTTTCCTTTTTTGAGAATGGCTTATCCTGAGCCTCACCATTCCGAAATTTGTTTGATTTTATACCTCTAAATATTCTTTTACTATTGAACAATACGAATAATTGTCTGCTAACTTATTGACAAGACTTGCCTCTTTTCTGATGCATTTGCCCAACATCAAAGAACAGTAAATGCGTTATCTACAGTCCAAAACCGAATCTAAAACCCTCTACATCAAGTTATTGATTAACCTTGAGCCTTGTATTATTCCTTCATTTTAATTGAATATCAGGTCAGTATTGTTATAAACAAGTGGTTCCCAAACTTGGGTATGTGCTCCCCTCGGAGATGGCCAAAGGCTTTTTGAAGGACACAATAAGCTACTGAAGCTTGAAAGTTGCACAGTCACATTCATAGATTTTTAGGTACTTTTTTGCATAAAGCTACAAATTTCTACCTCTTGGAAGCTTATGCTTTCAAACTCTGTCTGTATTATCTGTGAAAGTATGTTTGTTGTTACTGAGTAATTGGGAGTTATATCTATCATGGCTTTAAAATTCGTACCTATCACTGGATAGAAAAGAGTATAAAAGAAATTCAATTTTGAATCAAAATCAACTGTCTGAGCAAGATACTTTTTTGGCGTTATATATGGAGCTATGTTTTGCAAAAGCGGCTCCAAACTATCCAACTTTCTTTTCGCCTATAGGAAGCTTAATGATGGTAATAGAGGTGTATTCTGTCTGAAATTCAGTAACATTCATAAGGTCAAATCTGCAGCAGGATTCTAGCAATTAAGAATGATAGCTCTGCAGCAAATGGATGTAATTCACTGAAGTTCCTAATAAAACTAAGGATATTACATGAAACTTTCTACACGCGATACTAAGTGTGAAGATATCCCTCCTCCGAGGTACCGCAAGTAAAAGAAGCATGTCATGCAAAATATTTTGAAAAGTTTTGGAACCACTATCATTGACTGCATTCTCCTAAAAAGAAAAGTGTGAGTATATAGCTCCAGAAGTAGTTTTTACTCATACAGTCTAAAGGATGCGCTAATTAAATTATATTAATTTACTCACATGTTTCCACCATGAATGTAAGCTAGTGTTTCCAGATATATTTACACGCGGAAATCTTTATTCCATTTGAAGTTAAATATGATGCGTAAATTTGGTGCAATAACTATAAAAAGTTCTCCAATATTTGTCCATACTAATGTCAATTCTCTGCTATGCGAATGTTTTTCATCAATTAAACCTCCAAGTTTTAGGAATTACATTACAAATGACAAAGGTGCAATGTTCAATTCATAGCAGTCCATTAAGCTCCAATTTGGCTGAATGCGCGAGCACATGGCAAACTCATCTCTTCTAAGCCTGCAATTGCCATTCATATAATATTTGTCTCAAGCCATGGATTGCTCCATAAAACTTCTCCACTGTTATGACTTGCAACCATTCGCAGTATCCATCTATGCCAATGCTCATTTGTGATGTTTTAACTCCAGTTCAGCACACTTGCGTTTTGTTTGCTTCAATGTACAATAAGAAATGAATTTGTAATCAATGTTAGCATCCCCATTTACGGAAGTTTCGCTTTGTTAATTTATTGCACTTGTGCTATGTTTCAACATATTCTTCAACTGTCTTAGATCTGACATGCAAAACTCACAACTTCAAGTTTTGAACTAATTACGTGATTTTCAGATAGTCCTTTAAGCGGGAATGTAGTCTCGGTTCTATTTTTACCATAATGGCCCAATTGTGATCAATGGATTTGGGTGAATCTCATTTCACTATTTGTTTGAATCAAAACTTTTACTATTATTTTTCCTACTTGTTTAATATCATTGTTTATTAGTACTTTTGTGTTTTGTGAGTACCACTGGAGCAGGGAATCTAAGTTCATTTATTACAAGTCAATTTAAGAAACACGCATTTGTTGTAAGACACAAGAAGGAATTCCTCTCAAGTGCCAAAGAAACGGGGGTATCCTAATAGATATGGGGGTCAGAAAAAATTCCGAGCTGTAATAAACGGGGGTTCAATTTAAATGGGGGTTAGAATTTGAGAACAGATTGTAAGTGATTTTACAAGGACGGAAAGAAAAGAAACGGGTTGCCAAGGAGCATACAGCTATAATATATAAAGCACTACGCTATTTTGCTTTGATAAGAGGGGATTGAGTACTACCAAGAAGGAGAAGGAGTGTATTGAGAGTTTTGTAAAAGCAGTTAATTTCCTTAAAAATAATGCAAGGGGGTCCTAGTAAGGTTTGGGGGTGTTGGAGAATATCCATAACTTAATAAATGGAGTGTGCATTTATGTAGCACCTGAGAGCAAGTGCTAATAATTTACGAACCTAATCTCTATGTGGTTGTCAAATAGATACCAGGGGTGTAGTTTTGGGTAAGTTAAGGATGTTGGCCCCCTGTCCAATCCATTGATTTCTTTGGGCCTCAGCCTCCATCAAATACTAAGTTATTGAATGTGCTTTACTGGTTCTTTTACTGCGCTCAAATTCTCATTTCAGTATTTTTGCAGAAATGCAAAGTATTGTTATTTTCTAGCACAATTTGTCATTCAATCCTATATCAATAAATAAATTGAAGTTACTCTGCATTCTATGTTAAGTCCCTCCCCTTCCCTGCAAAAACATTGACTTTTTATGCTCTAATTCTTAGACCTCATATATTGAATTTTTCATAAGCTGTAATTCAAAGACCCCAGATATGATTTTCTTATAACATCTCAGACCCCAATGATTGAAATGGATCCCCGTATAGAAAGGTAGGGAGTACCCACTGTAAAAACGCGAGCAAGTGACAAGATTTAATTGCCAATGGCTTTTGCATAGTTCAATGTCTGGTTTCTCCTAGTCAGGGGCGTTATAGCACCTGTAGAGTAGGAGGCAAGTTCAATGATTTTCCGATAAAATATGAAACTTTTTATTCACTAAAAGAACAATCTGAATATTTTCTTACAAAGCATTAAATTTCCAAAAATCCCATAATTTTCGAAGCTTTTGGGGCTATTGCCCCCCTACCTTCAAGCCAAGATTTCTCAGTTCCTGGTTTGGCATATTCTAGAAAGGAAGGAGCTGCATCTGCCTTCCTTGTGCGCTTTATGGTAGGAATGTACAACAAAGCACTAACCAAAGATAGCATTCCTTTCAGAACACTATCCACAAGCGGAAAGGCTAGTGTATTGGTATTGATGTATGGCGGACAAGTTTCTAAACGCTAGAATTACTGTGGCGTTATATTGTCAATAGAATGGGAAATTGTTAGTCTATTTGTCTGTTAAAGTGCAGAATGTTTCTACAGCAATGGGAAAGAAACAAAATTGGGTGTGGTCATATTGGCATGGTTACGAGTTGGAAGTGTCACAATTGTGTTTGGATCCACCCCTGAAGAGAATGGAATATTTTGCTACCGACACGTACTTCACATGTATAATTGTTGTTTAATTACCTTGTTAGTCCTTACCAATACTCCTAATGCTTTGAGAATTAGCAAGCATTACCTTGGATTCATGCTTGATTGACAGGGGCTCAAGCAACATGCATTACGGGAGACTCCTGCTTTCATAAGGTTGCATGTATAGGGTTCCAATGCAGGTTATAGAGCTCTCGTGGCTTGCTTGTAAGAGTGCCCCATGAAGATTTATTTCCTCACATTTTGATTAATTCATACATACCAGCATTCACCTGTCACTGTTTGGTTTTGATCACTGTTTTTAGCTTTCTTTTTGAACTTTAACAATACTGGTAGTCTTAAAGATGAATATTGGCTTTGTTCTCAAACAAACGTCGTACATTTTGCATTTCGGGCTAATAAGAATTTTGAACTTAGATTTTTTGAAGCCGCCTGAAACACTTATATTCCTACTTAATCTCAGAAAAAGCTGTTGAATTTTCAGTGCATTTCCCCCAATTGTTTGCAGAGATGAACTTGACTGATGATATGTTATGATATCCAATGTTGGAGTAGGTGCATAGTATGCCTATCCCTAAATATAACTCTGTAAGGGGGTCCAGGCAAAGTGTTGAAAGAGCCATCTTTGAAAACCACATAAAGTGCGCACGTTTCTATTGATTCTGAGAATAGTTTGCTTAGTTTTCGCATTAGGAAATTAGTCAGTTTTTTGCCCATGAGCCAAAACCTTTCTGATTCAACGTAGAAACACATAGCGCACTTTCAAAAATGCTTTTCTGTTAACGTCTATTCTTTGCAAATTTTCTTTGAAGATAAAAACAGACAATATACTTCATATAGGTATGTACTTATAGATCGGAGTTGAGGGGAGTAAAGAACCAAGTAATATTTCTTCTCTCTGTATGATAGAAAAAGTGACCAGTAGTCTTTAGTGGCGTGATGGAATAGAGACCAGAGGGTGCGATGACACCCTTGCGTGATTTTTAACAAGCGCTACCACAGAAAATTAAGGATTTCCATTAAATTTTATTTAAGGTCGTCTTTAGAGAAGTTTGGTATGCAAATGATGTAAAAAGGTCAATCTGTCAGATTTTTCACCTATTTTCATTTCCACCACGATCTTCTGGAAGAGGCAAAGCTATTGTTTTATATGTGAAGCATCCACAAGTATACAGTATTAAGACTTAATAACATCCAGAAAATTTTCAAGGAGTGCTGTTGAAATATCCAGTGTTGAGCTGTGCAAATCCCAAGGCTCTTAGCAATTTATGACAAAGTTTTGACAAACAATGATTTCATTATCTAACTATAGATAGGGTCTCGACTATTACTTTATGTTGATTTTGTATTTTTTCGCGTTTGCTACCTAAGGTATTGAATGTCTATATGATGTAAGTTGTGAAAAATGTTATAGGAGCTTATCTGATCTCAGATGTTAATGAAAAGTAAATTGACTTTGTATGCAGTCTTTTCTTTAAAGCCAAATATAAACTTTATACTTTAGAGCATTTTTCTATACTTATCCCCGTCTCATCAGAGATTTTAACGTGGCTATGGTAGGGAATAGTTGTAGGTACAGTACATTTGCGTTGGTTCTTTTATTGACGTTGACAGAGTATCTACGTCTGAACTGTATAAGATGATGTAA
This sequence comes from Cassiopea andromeda, assembly GCA_018155075.1. Classification (NCBI taxonomy): domain Eukaryota; kingdom Metazoa; phylum Cnidaria; class Scyphozoa; order Rhizostomeae; family Cassiopeidae; genus Cassiopea; species Cassiopea andromeda. The sequence continues at coordinate 10,053 of WIPJ01067279.1, read as the reverse complement.
TCTTCCTTGACATTCAATGAAATTCGTTCCTTTCTTTTAGATTTTGCAATGTGGCGTACAGTTGCAAATTGATTACAAATGGGTAAGTTATATTGCTATACGGATATATTCAAGGAGGAAACATTATTTCTTTGCCAGCTTAGAAATGTAGGATTAAGAGCGGACATCTAGAGGAGTGTTTATAATTCAACGACTAAAATTGTGAAGAAGTTTTCTACCCACAAGTACTCAATTACACTAATTTACAATTGTTTCCATTATCAAGCATAGAAGGGTCAACAAATTGTGACCACGTGTGAGTTGTGAAATGCTGCATATTTTACTACTGTTGTAGCTTTCCTTCCTGGTTACATTAAATTGTGGTTTCAATTAGAAACTATATGTACTTCAGTGAGCCAAGCAGAGGTAATGGGAGGGATGAAATGTTTCAGGGAAACCCTGACAAAGCGCTGACAGTGAGTGACACTAGAGAATTTTAGCCAACCACAACATTTGGGTTGGCATTAACACATAGCAGGTTTTTTACATTGTCTACAGTACATAGACATCTTCAAGAATTTAGTTGGCGGCCGGAGATTTAAGTGAAATGTTAGGGGATTCTAACCCCCGGCTCTCTCTGTTGCCCCATCTCTTGGAACAAGCTATCATCTAATGTCTCCTAGAGTAGTACTGGGAGGGTTGGATATTAATACTCATGGTGGGATCACTTCTGACAAGACAAAATAGCACAGTTCCAAAAGAAGTCAAAATTCTACGTAGCATTTGATGTTTTCTAGCTTACACATGGCTGTTGAATTTGAACAGGTTTAGGAAAGGCTTGCTCATATTTCTAATGAGAATTGCTACTAGCTGGTTTGTCAAGTCTATCATTTCAACTATGCTTAAACATCTCAAGAATTTACTTGTGGGTTCCTCCTCTGAGGCTATGCAACAACAAAGCTGCTGTTTAACGTGTACTCAAAACCCATTTTGAGATGAACGGCTATTTAAACATGCCGCACTGGAGACCTATTTAGCCAATAGAACTACCAAGCATGATGTACCCCAAATTACAATCATATTCAAGGTTTCCTTAGATGCACCAAAGTAGAGTGTAGCGCTCAGAATTTAGTCTATCCAGGGGTATTGAAATCAAAAATAACAATCCACCCTTTAAGAGTCTAATTTTAGAACGGACCTCAGAAACACTTCTATGTTTATGCAAATACTGACTTCAAACATTCATATTTTGCCTAACACTCACAGTATGTGTAGCAAATCGACCCTTACAGTGCATATCTCTCCGATTATCTGACTTTGGTGAATTTCCCTTACGCGTTTTTTTATGAGAAACCACTTAATAAGCAACCCTTACAAAACCGACTAAAATATAAGAAATTTTTAGAATTACAAGGAGAAAGCTAAGGAACTGCAGACATTGAAATCGTTACATGGTTCTATAATACTGCACCAAAGCAATAGGAAATTGACGTTGCTTTGAAACTTAAATCGCAATGAAGCATTTTGTTTGTTAGAAGAGAAACAGTTTACTATTTCTATACTTTGTGTGCGCTTTCACTGCAATTTAGTTCGTTAAATCAAGAAACGTTAAGAAACTGGTGGAACTAAAATGTGGCCAGACATTAAGAAGTTTTAGTACTAAAGTATTGAGCTAGGTTTCTTATAAAAGAAAAACGTGTACGTGAGTTCGACTGAAATTATCCATCCACGTGTATTACATCATAGCATCCGCTCGATTTTTATGTATTTTGGCATAGAAGTAGATTTCAATATCAAGTCATGAAACTCGATGCATTTTCCTGTTTTTTCTTGGCTCTTTCCACACATGTTCGGTTGATTTACAGGTACAGCAATAAAAAAAATAGCTCAACTATTTGATTATTTGCAAGCATGTTTGAACCTCGATAAGTTAAACTGCCAGGTAAAATAAGAATTTGTCGACACATCGAGGTTTCAATTTATTGAGGTTTAGATTTCCTGGGGATTTAATTTTGTGTCCAAATGTCCCCAAAGTTCAATGGGCCGAGCTTTGGACATTTAGATAGAACTTGGACCTTTATAGTTTGTGTGCTGTGGTAGCACTTTTCCATCTGTAATGCTAGATTTTTGGGTTGCCTCAAGTCCATTCAATGCATTGCTTTTTTATAAATCAATGTGCTAATGAGAGAATGTTTTTGAAAATTATATATCATTTGATTTTGAGGATTTTTTAATGTTGATTCAAATATACAATAGGTCCATGTGTTGTGTGCCAGTGCATTGTAGGTGATTGCATAATTCAACAAGCCTCTTTCTGTTTATGGTCCTTTCCAACCCAAGATATACCTAAGTGTCCGCCAGAACACTGTTTTGGTCCACTGTGCAGAGTTGCCAAATACCACTTAAGGCCCCCATTAGCCATTTGAAAATTGGTAGCAAAGAAAATGCAGATGCCTCAAGAAGCAAATGCGCATTTAAAAGTGAAATTTCGAAGTTTTTTAGGCCTTGTGGATGTTGTGGAGATTTTAATAAAACAGCAGAATATTGATTATGCACCTGTTAAGATAAATTTATGAAATGTTGATCAAGATTTCTGAAATGACTTTTTTCAATTGACCGATTTTTTTCCGCTTAAGTGGAGTTCTTTATTAAAACGAGGTAGCAATTTATTCCACTTATAGATGTATTAATCTTATCCAGACTTGGATTAATCTTGGATATTTCTATGCATAATGCATATCAAAACCAAGGAAAATGAGAAAATTTTTGAGACCAGAGGAGTTCGACTTAACCGGTAGTCGACCTATTGAGGCTCAACTGTATGTTTTGCTGTTAATTTACCTTGTAAATTATTGTCAGGGCTGACGTCAAGTAGTCAGAAGATCAGAAATCCTATTCCCTTTCCCATTTCCATATGTGCTCCCTTGGAGCAGCACAGTATGAACCATTTAAATAAATGATCTAAAAGCCAGGGTAGTTATTTCCAACAACGGATAAGCTGGAAAAGAATGTCCAAATGAAGTTTGGATAATCATTCGTTACCACAGTAGAATGAGGTCGTCTTTGTTTTTTAGCAAAACTGCGAAATTGAATTTCATTTTATAGCTATAAGAAAAGTATATTCTAGAAATACTTTCCAGCATTTCATGTTGAAGTTAAAAGTCTGTGTACATATTATGCTATAGGATATGAAAGAGCAAAAGTAACTCATCTGAGCTTACAATTAGACAATAAAAGGACATTTGCCCCTTCTGTTCCTATTCTTCAAGGCTGATGGAAACTCAGCATGTTCATGACGCATCAGTGACAAACACTCAAAAGGGTGTCAGTTATTGAGATGAACAAGCAAATGTTTTTCTCTTTGCTTTCTTAGCAAGCATGTCTTTTTAAGTAATCCTGTGATGCAAAAAATGTTCACTTTCAAGTTTGATTGACAGAAAGAGATTTTTATTGGCCAAAAATTTTTTCATTTAGATTTTACATTGAAGACTATTGCTTTCTTGCTTTTTCTCTGTGCATGAGATTTTTAAAATCATTTATTCAATCCCTCTGTAATTTGTTAGTGGTACATTCCTAATTAACAAGGAGGCTCCGCAAGTGGTTACCATAGACCAAGGGCTACCAACCTCCAGTCCCAGTTACCACCCAATCTGGAAACATCACTGTCAAGAGTGACCACAATGACATTTTCAGTGGACAGTGACTAAAGTGTTGTGCACAACCTTACGCACCACCAATAGAAAATCGCTAGTTTCATCCATGCCGCTGGCCTCGGCAAGAGTGTTGTATAAGAAAGTTGGCCTCGAAGCCTAAAATGGTTGATGACCCCTTCCATAGAGGAGACTGTTAAGAAGAAGAGCCATCTAATGTCAATTTTTGCAGAATTAGGGATTTTGAAATGTTCTCTCCTTCCTTAAGTAATTAACAAATGCCAATCGTTTTGTTTCTTATGAAGCTGTTCATTATTGCTTAGGTCAGTTGTGGTTTCCATTAGACACTGTTTGTTTTTCCTTCTGGCAAATTCGCAGACATTTATTTTCTAGCTACAAAGTGATTTTTGTATACATACCACTTTTTATGCAGTATTTTACTCTGTTTCTATTTTTTCTATTTGATTATTAATCATATTCTTTTTTTAAAAGAACCACCACGTTGTTTCATACGTTTGCACTTGCTTTCTAGGTAAAGTTACAAGATCTTTAATCTTGTCTGCATGGTCCACCATCTCCTCACGCCCCATTTTCTTCATCTCAAGGTGCAAATCCTTCTCATTGCCATGATCGATGATTTTTTTTTACAAGTGGTAATTTCAAAACTGGTATTATATTATATATTTACAGCTTTTTTCATATCCAAGCACTTTTTAGTATTTGAGTATCGTGAACATTAATTAGCATAAACTGGTAGTTTGCTGATTTAATTACAGTCTACCAGTAGCTTGTTTCTGACAAAGATCCATTTTTAACTGCGCCTCCTGGCCCATTGCACAAGAAGGGTGGCATACCCGCCTGAGAAGTTTTGCAACTTTTTGATGGAAACTTCAGCCCTTAGTAGCCCAAGTCATGAACCCAAAAGTGGTGTGCAGTATTCTTAAGCAATATTAATAGTTTTAGCACTTTTGGGTAGTTTCCTAATTATAACCTACGAAAAATAAGCATTCAGTTCCACTTTATTACTTCCTTTTGATATAATATGTACTGCCTGCACGTCACAAACATTATCATTCTTTTCCAATACATTTGTGGTGTAAAGAATGGCGTTGATCACCTTTATAGCCAAACTGGAGGGCACGGTTTTCAAATTAATTCTTGAGGGATCTGCCCCTAACCCCCTTTCCTTCCCCATTACTCAAATGCTATAGTTTTCTTTTTAGAAACTATAGCTACCACCCCATTCTGTTGCAAAATATCAGTCCACATCCCCACAGAGGGTATCTCATTCCAACGTCCCAGTTTCCAACAGATAGTGGAAGCAGTAATTGTGTCTTAATGATCTTATAGTGAGCCCAGCTTTGCTAGATACCGTCCCCTCCTGGCTCTTGAATGCTTCCAATTCAGTATGCTCCTCGATTCATTGTTTTTAATGGAAACCAGGGCTCTCATGCCTCTTAATGTTGACATCGAGGCTGGCTTGTTGATTTAAAATGCTACAAATTCTGGAAGAATATTTCAAAGTGATTCAAGCTGTTATCAAATTCTTTATGCTTTCTTACTCTGCCCCTGGATCTTGTTTTTTGTCAGTTGATTTGTTTTTGTTTTGTCATCTACTAATTATTAAAATTAACCACAAGAAACACAATAAGATATACAAAAGTATGTGCCACCCATAGCCAAAACAGACGCAGGTTCAGCGAGTTCTGACTATGGGTAACACTTACAAGATGCAATTACAATATACAAAGCTGAACTAATGATTTAGGGAGTGCCTCAAGATAGATTCTGAAATATCTCCCTTACCGGAGAGTGAAGGTTCAGCAATATGTTTACAATCAAACAATTTGAATAGTTCTAGCTTAAATATTGTACATTTTCAGTAGAATTTCGCTTCGATAGGAAATAGTCACCAGATGTGTACATTCTAATTTTCAGAATTTCCCTTTAGCCTGTTTATTTGGTTATTCTGTCTTCTTTATGTACATGATTTGGTGGGCATTAAAGACAACTCAAACATTCCCATGTCTGACTTATGTAAATAGGGAGTATTTCTGTAAATATATTTAAAGAATCGAATTTATGCGTAGATCAAAACTTTGGTAGATTATCTGTACACATCCACTAGCTTTTTTTGGGACCTAACTTGATAGGCTGGACGTCAAAAAATCACTCACAACTATCATGTGTGAATAAGTTTTCTTTGCAAATGAATTTGAAGAATCGAAGTTATGAGGAAATGCAAAATCTGATACTGGGAAATGATAGACATAATGCTTTTCAAAACTATGAGGGAGATGGAACATAAGATTTGGCTAAGGTATCAATTCGGTTAGTATGGTAATGTGACAAGATAATGTTGATGTAAGTGTAGCCTATGGACATTAGATTGGTTAGTATGGTAATCTCACATAAGATAATGTTGATGTACATTTAGCCCATCGGCATTAGATTGGTTAGCATGGTAATGTCACATAAGATAATGTTCATGTAACTGTAACCAATGGACATTAGATTGGGTTAGTATGGTAATGTCACATAGGAAAATGGTGATGTAAATGTAGCCCATGGACATTAGATTGGGTTAGAATGGTAGTTTCACATAGGATACTGTTGATGTAAGTGTAGCCTATGGACATTAGATTGGTTAGTACCGTAATCTCACATAAGATAATGTTGATGTACATTTAGCCCATCGGCATTAGACTGGTTAGCATGGTAATGTCACATAAGATAATGTTGATGTAAATGTAGCCCATGGATATTAAATTGGGTTAGTTTGGTAATCTCACATAAGATAATGTTGATGTAACTGTAGCCCATGGACATTAGATTGGGTTAGCATGGTAATGTCACATAAGATAATGTTGATGTAAATGTAGCCCATGGATATTAAATTGGGTTAGTATGGTAATAGACCCTTTTCACATTCCAATGGCCAAATTCGAAATCGAGGCTAGCGATGATGTTGCCATCTGAGTTCCATTAACAATTTCAATTTTCAATTTCAATTTCAATTTCATTCATTTCAAACAACAAGTTAAAGTTAAAAATACAAAATACGTGTTAAAAACAAGCTACAATATAGTTTCTTAAATGTATTACAATAATAATTAATTCTAAAATTACAATTTTTAAATGAACTTTAATACAACAACTTCCAAATTTATAAAGTAGCTTGACATCATAATTGATCGGAGTTAAATCATGTGGCCTCGTTGGTCAACCAATGAAAATTAAGCTATCGGAATAAAAACAAGTTGTGTTTAAAAATAGTCGAATTCACATTCTAATGATACAATTGTCTAGAGAACTAACTGTACATCATACTGACTTGTGCTAGTTTGTTTACATAATATAACATAATATAATATAACACAGCAAACTGAAGTTGAAAACTATAATGTTTGGAATAAGTAATTCACTATATCCATCAATCAAACATTATAAACTTCTTTAATCTATTACAACACATGTCAAAGCAATAAAAATGAATGAAACAGTTCGATAACAAATCTACAAAGAACGGACGGAAAACCTTGCATTATATTCTTCATGTGAAGTTGAAAACTATCGCCTTTAGAGGTTCACATTGTATTCTTTAAATGCTTGATTGGAAAAGATTCACATGATGTCTAGTAGATACTTTTGTACGTTTTTGTTAGAACTAAGCCTTCATCTTGATGTCATCTCTACCTTATTTTGGGTATTCCTTCTTCTCCTCTTTCCTGTCCAATAGGCTCCATTCTGCTGTTTTCTTGGCTCATTCATGGTTCATCATTCAGGCTATGTAACATTCTCACTTGCCTTTGGCTTCAACTGCTTTCTGGATGATGTCCTTCACTTCCATTTTCCATTTTCCATTTTACAAACTTTCATTCATAATCTTCGTCAAGTTTTTCCACTTAGATCTTTTTCTTTCTTGTGGGATAAGTAACTCTTTGTATACGCTTTCTCCTTACCGAAGGTTTGCCTTTATTTCCTCTAGAAGCCTTCACTCTGAAAGAGAAAAATAACTAAACAGAAACCTAGAAAGAAAGCCGAAATTAGCATTTGCTACAGCTTGGTTTCCATGTAACTGTTTTAAGTCGGCGACCCACCGGCGACCAGCTCTCATCCGTAGAGAATTTTAAAATGAAACTGAAATGAAAGTCAGTTTTAGTAGTATTGAAGCCAAAGCCAATCAAACTTCTGAAACTGCCGGCAACCCACTGGCGACCTACCGCAGTCATGTTTCTATATACATTTCTCGAGTTCGCTGGCACCCCAATGGAGAAAAAGTTGAACAAGCTTCAACTTTTCATCGATGTAAGCGCTGGGCCGCCGGTGGGTCCATTAAAGAAATTCATGTCGCCAATGAGTCGCCGGTGGGTCGCCGGCACTAGAAAGTTTAGTGGAAACCAGGCCTAAAAGCTGCGTCACAAAAGTCACTTGATGTACTTCGAAATGCGCAGCAAGATATAATCAAATTATTGCTAAAACTAAAAAACAACAACTTAATTTAATAGGAAAAGAAAAGGGCGCAATTTCTTTTTTCAAATGGTTCTTCATATGAAATAAACCCTCTGTTTTCTGTCTGGATGCTTTTTAAGATTTTGTCAAACATCACCTAGGATCATTTCTAAATGTTTCTGAAAGTTCCTGAAATATCAAATGACAACAAAGTAGGTAAAGGGGCTATGAGATGAGTAGAAGAGTGTGAGATAAGTAGGGGAATGTGAGATGAGTATAATTTATCTGTGGGAAAGTTGGAGTCGCAAATCAAAAAGTTGCTATCGGATGCGACGGTTGATTTTGAAAACACTGTCACTGTTACACTAACAAGTTTTAACTGAACAATCTGTTTCTCTTCTAAACCTTTTCTAATCTACGTTATTAAGGGCTCGTCAAACTTCTTTACAAAAATTTCCAAAATTTTTCAAAAACCATGAAACTCATTTTCATTTGCAGTTTTAAAACCCCATAATAATAGAAACAACGCTATTTTCTACGACATATTTCGCAATTGTTTTGGTAGATTGTGTTTCGAATTATAAATAGTAGAATGAACAAAGATAACACATACGGTGCTTAATACGACACTAAGCTACCTCCATCTTGGCATATTTTTAGAATTTTTCCATACAAAATTTCACAACTTTGCCATAGCCATTTTGAATATGCTCTCCTTTCTAAACCTTTCCAGGTCCTGGAAAATGGCCTTTTCAGTTTCCATAACTTTCTAAAGCTTTCCAAAACCCATACGGGCCCTGGTTATTTAACGCTTGAGGGACGGATATTGCTTACATGTTGCTTGAAGCATAACTTCAAGTGAGAATTTGAGGCGAACTTTTGAGGTTCAGCCTGCCTGTATTTCTTATATACTCCTTAATCTTTGCCTGTTTTCAGCCTCGTGTTAACTATATACTCGCTTCCTATAGAGAAACGCCTTTTGCTATTCTATGCATCATTAACGAAAAACTCGAGATTAAAGCCCTAACCACAATACAATACGTATGAAATCGGTCTCACTTGAAACGTACACGAAAATTTACTGCTGTATGATATCTACGCAGATATCACAGGTGGAATTGTTTAGTAAATTTCCTTGTATGTTGGCTTTTCACCATATTCCACCTCTTTTCACTCTATTTTTCTTTTCTTTTCCTCCTCCTTTCGTCAATCTCTCACTTTCTCCTTTCTCTTTCATCTTTCTTCTTGTCAGCTTTCCAGAGAGCTCCAGTCAGGGCTGCCACTAGCGTTCCCGCAAAAGCTCTCCGATTTCCCCTGATACTGTCAGTAAAATCCTACTCATTTCCCCCCTGATCTCCCGATATTCTTATAGCTCTCATTTATGATGTTAACAGTTCCTTGAACAGATATCGGGTTTGGGAGAGCTTTGACCCTATTTTTGGCCATTCAAAGTTGAAGTTTCATAAAACACAGAACTGTGCTTAATACAGCGTTTAATGCACGACGATGCTTAATACAGCGATTTGCTTTACGTCGTGCTATTAAACGCTGCATCAAATAATAATAATGACATTGTTGAGTCATTATTGTTGAAAAGTGAATGGAAATGAATACTATGCATTTAGGCTCTTTTGGGTTCGAAATGTTTTCTGCTTAACACAGGGTCCCAATGGTGTTGTAAATAACTGCGCGATTACCGACCCATGGAAAAGTTCAAGCCATCTGAATTTTACAATTAGCAGTTCGGTCAAGGGTTCTTCTTCTTCTTCTTTTACGCTTTCACGTCAAGAGGATGACACTGCGCGGTCCACCACTACCTGCCAAATTTGTCTGTTGTTAGCCAAAATTTCATGACTGCAATTTCTAATACTAACACTATTTATACCACCACTATTTTAATTAACCACCACCTTAATGCTAATATTTTCTAGGTCTTTGTCCACCAGTTTTAGCCATGTTAGCTTTTTTTTTT
>WIPJ01067274.1:40304-53386 GCA_018155075.1 Cassiopea andromeda | reverse complement strand
ATGTGTCACCTACGTTTCTTCTAATCTCTTCCAGTTCAAAATCAGTCAGTCAGTTGTCTTTACAATACTGTTTTCTTGGTCCAGTAGTCTCTGCTCGGTTACAGGAAACATTCCTTTTTCTACCCACAACTTATGTATTCCTTTTTTATATCCATTTCACTTTGGTTCACTCTTGTGGTAGCACTCCATAACTACCCTGTTATCGCATTGATTGGTATCATCAGCCATGTCGTTGTTGCTTTCATAATCTTCTAAAACTGGCTTCCAAACTGCTTCAACAACATCTATAGATGGTGGATCATTAATCATTATTTGGTTTTTCCAAATTCTGGGTAGAATTCCTTAAAACTTTATTTAAACAATGTGTTTTGCCAAAACTGTTTGCTCCTTTTCTCAAACCTTCTTCTTCGTTGTGGATTTGCTTGTGCATCTTTTGCTTTAGCCTTCCTTTTTCTACATCAATGTCTCCTTCATTCTTAATTGTGTATCTTCTCACGACCTTTTTCTCCTTTCTATCACTAATTGCGTTATCCTTCATAAACTCTACGAGCATTGCTAAATCACCTCTCATTTGAAAAATTTCCTTTTCCATCCTCTTTTTCTCTGCTTCTGCATTTGTTCCCGCTACTCTTTGCTACAACTGCAGCAGTAGTATACAGTAATTCATTGATTTGTGTTATATCCAGGGAATTTTTGTTGTTTCTTTTATTTCTGAAAGGGCTGTATTCGATACGTTCATTCATTCTCTAGCTTAGCAATTTTTACTTATGCAAGGTAGTTTGATTCTCTTTCCTATTTTGATAAAACTTAGTTTCTTCCCATATTACTACTATCTCTCCTGTTCAGTTGGTTTTAGATGTAGTTAATGTTCTAAATTGTTTTCAAGAGCATAACGTGCAGCAAGTCCCTCTTCTGTCATCTCATCTATATCTTCACTATTCTTTTTCTTAGTGCTATATTGTTCATTCTTGCTATTATAAGAATATAATTTTGTCAATTTTCTACATATTCTTCCACATTTCTAGCTTCAATATCTCTAAATGACAAAGAATCGATGAGAACATCAACATTAATTACGGTAGGCATTACAGCCAACCTAACATGCACTGCAAAAGGAAGACCAGCACCAACCATTACATGGCAATATAATTCAACAATAAATGCTACAGTTTCCAGTACATCACTAGGATCACCAGTCATAACTGTTGCAAGTGTGCTTTCTATCCGAAATCCTTCTCAAGCAATGGAGAATGAGAAAATTACATGCTTTATTAGTCATCCATTCACAGCAGCAATGAATAGAACGACATCCATCCGTATCAACCGTAAGTTTCTTTGCCATTCAAATACTCATTTTGCATGGAAATCTCTAATTCGAGCAGTAAATAGAGAAGGTTTATCAAACGTATGAACAGTAATATTCTCCAGTGTGGCCCCTAAAAGAATTTTTCATGGCCTTGCTTATATTAACTGACATATAAAATATTAGATATCTCACTTTTCTCTCTATTGTGAAGTGTATTAGCAAGGGCACACCACATGGATTATATTTATTTATTGTCCTTATTACCTAGTCATAGCACTCTGTCAAATCTCCTAAGTCTACGCTAAGAATTATGAATTATGAATGTAACTTTTAGCATTTTGTTAAAGTAGCTAACAGTTTGCCTATTTTCACTATCAATTTGTAATCCTTAGAGCCTATCAACTACGATAGAGAAATCGTTGTCATTCGATACATTTAAGTATTTTATAAAGTATGCAGGAGTTTTGTGTCATTGAATGTATTGCATCAAGCGTTCCATCTTCTACTCTGTCCATGTTTTTTGATTCTACTTTGTGTATTAAATTTGTACCATGAACAGAAGCGATGACTTGCCTTCGATGAAAACTTTCAATGAAAACCATCTTGTTACTATACAATATTTTCGATGAAGACCATATTCAAGAATTTTGCATTCAGCTTTTATTAAGAATCTTTTGAAGCAATATGGACGGAAGTGCAAGGTTTCATTGCGATATTGACAATACCAGTTCTCATAGTCACAACAGTTTTAACATATTCTTCATGATTTCTCTGGAAGGGGTGATATCCATTGCAAGTTCTCTGTTGGATGAATTCCTGCTTGCTCTGCTGTAATACAGTGTAGATTAATTATATTAGTCATGCTCTCTTGTCACCACAGCAATTTTATGAATATTCATATTACTGAATTATCACATGGTATGTTGCCGTCGTCAGTCTTTGGATAAAACATTGTCTCAAGAAGTGCTACTCTCAATATGCTCATTGCTATGAAATTAAAACCTTCTGAGCTTTCAAAACTTGCATAGAAGGATTGCTCTTGAAATAAGTAGTATTTTGATAACAGAATCGTTCATAGGGCCTTCTAGAGAAGTATTGTTCCTTTGCACGTTGGCTGTGTTGTTGTTGTTGTTGGTATGTCTATTATATATTTCGAATATTTTATTATTACCTTACACTTGAATATTTTCCATTAGATGCACCTGCTCAAGTTAAGTTGACAGCATCACCTCCTTTTCCTATCAACGGATTATCGGTGACTTTAACTTGTACGGCTAGGGCAGCACTATCTCCTAAATTTAGATTTATATTGGTAAATGGATCATACTCAGTTGTTGTTCAAGATGGGAGTTCTTCTACGTTCACAACTTTGCCTCTTGATTACAAGGAATACAACAATTACAAAGCAACTTATCAATGCATTGCTTATAACAGAGTTGGTGAAAGTCCTGCTCAGACACTGGTTCTTGATATTCAAGGTAATTCATATTTTCATTTATTTAAGTTCATTAGACATTCATTAAGTTAGCTTGATCTGCCCATTGAACAGCTCAATATGCAGTCAAACATATAGCAAAGATAAGTTAGATAGTTATGGAAAATGTTTCATCTTGAAAGCATCTCATAGAAATAATAAGATTGAAGAAATATTATAATATTCATATGTAATTTGAACTATAATGAAGAGCTTCGAGGAATGATGGATGTGGTAAGAGTTGATTCTATTATAACTCTTCAAAGTTCCTATTATAAATCTTAAAGATTTAGATCTCGTTTAAAAGAATAACTTCCTAAACTTCAAAGGTGATTCTAATAATTTCCTTAAATTAACTTCAATAACTGATACTACTGTTCTCGTACTATTATCTATCATAACAAATTGCCTTTTAATGATTGTCTACAATACGAAAAGACAACTGGCAACAGTGTCGAATCCTCAACTCATTTTCTTCAATCTGTTTTGTCTTGAGCTGCCATAACTGCCTCTATTGCTTTTAACCATGTGTAGTCTCTAATATTTGTACCCATGCTACTCTTGTTCTGCCCCTGCCTCTCCTCCCTGGTGCTCTGCTATGCATTATATTGCTTGCAAAAGGAAGGCTGTTATTGTGCCTTGTAACGTCTACCCACAATTCACTACTTCTAAAAACTAACGACCAACTGTAAACACAAGAAACTCGCCCCTTCTTCAGTCACAATTATGAAAGTATTCAGGTACGTAATGTAATGGCAGAAGATTCTCATTGTATAACCCACCATTAGTGAAGAGCAGATCAATGTATATTGGGCCAAAACATAGAAAATAATAGAACAGACTATTAAAAACCAATGTTTGCGAGCCTTTTAGTAGATGAAAAACAATATAAATTCACAATAGTCAAACTCTCTCTTGCGTCCTTACTTAAGCAGTTTACTTTCATGTTCGCTAAGGACAGATGCTAAGAAACGTTTTTTTTAATGAGAACATTTACAACATTCAATGAACCTAGAACATTCTCTTGTTCATACTCTCCTATCTTTTTTCCTTCTCTTTATTCTATGATGATTTTATCAGATTGTTTCTTAATGTTGATCGTGAGTTTTAACAGTCATTAAAAGTTTGCTTGTTTTAAAGTGAGGTAATTGTGAATTTCTCCTTAAACTTGAAATTGTTATCTCACTATGCCCATATACTTCCTAATAGATAATTTAGTAGGATTTTGTCATAAGAAGGAGAAAGCATATAGGTGCTCATCATAATAATTCAATTTTACAGTATCATGTCATTATCCAGGATCTCCTCAAAGCTTCACACATATCCTTAACATTACCAAGCTTTACTTTTGGTTGAAAAACTTTTTATCTGGTTTCTTTTTATAGTAAAACCCGAAATCAGTATCTCCTCAGCAATAGCAGCATTGGAAGGACGAGATGTTGTTTTGCATTGCAACGTCATTGCAGCAAATCCCGCGGCTAATGTCACCTGGCGCAGTCCAACTGGCTTTAAAATATTAAGTGTAAACGGAACGATTCTCTTACCATCAGTCAATAGGAGAAAACACGGAGAGTATATTTGCCTCGCATCGAATGGCGTTGGATCAGTTGCAAGTAAAGCAACATATTTAACAGTGAACTGTATGTGTTAAAAGCAACGTATAGTTCATTGAAGTGTTATAGAATTTTAGAGCTTTTGACCTCAATCCATTAACTCAGGAGAGTTTAAAAATAGCACATTATTGATAAATGCCGAATTCTGTACAGTTCCCTTCAAATATGTTGCATCATATTAGCTAACAAAATTGTTTTTCAATGTCTTACTATTCTATTGTATTATTTGTTATACACTGAAGCTCTTCCCGTTTGAAATATTTATGACCACATTTGTATCTCTACTTTTTCATCTTCTCCATGCTTCCTTACTATACAGATGGTCCTGAATTCATCCAAAACAGCAAGGAGAGGTTAGGATGCATAGGTGAAAATGTTTCAATAAATTGCAATGCTGTTGGCCGTCCAGCACCTGATGTTTTCTTATACCAAAATGGAACTCTTCTCAAACAGAGCTTGAGCAATCTAAGTCATCATTTTACATTGGATTCTGAAGGCAAATTTGGAGCTTACGCATGTGTTGGCAACAACACATTTGGCACAGTGAATGTTACAACTACATTCAAAGTGAAGCGTAAGGTTCTAAATTAGTCATAGTCTTAATCTCTTGAACATCAAGTATTTCAGTTCAATAAAACATGAATATTGATAGACTTTGCCCTGTAAGTTATTCAAAGTTTGAATGCGTCTATTGATGCTTAGAATTTCAGCTTATTCAAAAGATAATCTACATTTCATCGATTACTCATAGGAGTAGAATGTGTACTATAACTCTACTAATCTCTTCTATGCAACTTCTATTTTATGAGATGTTCAAGAATAGCTCACCCTGTTTCTTAAAATATGTTCTAGATACCTGCTATTCTAGCAGAACTTAATTGGATCTTTTTACAGAATAAGGTTAAAATATGTATTCATATTGTGAAAAGTATACCCATGTTTGCAGATAGATTGACGTCCAAGATGTCTATCTTTGAGTGAAGGGAACTATTTCTCTTGCGGCTTTCTTTCTGCTGTAAAGAAGCAATTAGCTTTCACAATTTCTTTTCACTAACACTATTTAATTTAGCAATGGCAAGTCAGTTTTATTTGCTTTCTACTAGTGTCCATCCTATTACCATAACTTCCTATAGATCCACTGTCTTCTAATGCTTTCGATGCATGCTATTATTAGTTTAAGCGCAAGTCAATCAACCGTTTTTGATTGGAAGGAGCATTACTTGGTG
Source organism: Cassiopea andromeda (assembly GCA_018155075.1). Lineage (NCBI taxonomy): Eukaryota > Metazoa > Cnidaria > Scyphozoa > Rhizostomeae > Cassiopeidae > Cassiopea > Cassiopea andromeda. The sequence continues at coordinate 47,767 of WIPJ01067274.1, read as the reverse complement.
AAAGTGTTAGGCCAAGGATTTTGATGCATGTTTATGTTGTCTCAAACATTTTATAGCCTCTGGTCCAGTCAAAAGTGTTATCATGCATGTCAAAGACAATACCATTAGAGTAACATGGCTGTTGCCTCACTGCAGTGGAAACATAAGAGAAATAAAAGTCCAATACAGAAAGAGTGGACAGAGTAAGTGGCAATGGGAATTAAGAGCAGCAGCCATAGCTGATACAGATGTAATCATCACTGGACTAGAGAAAGGAGTGAAGTATGAGGTGCGTGTTGTTGTTGTCGATACCAATGGTGAGGTCCATGAGATGGTAGAGCAAAACGCAGCAATAGATGGTAAATTTTCTCTAAAAGCATTTATTTCAACTCCTCTCATATCACTTATTCGGAACCATTCGATGTATCAGTATTCTCTTCTTAAAGTAATTTTTAAAGCAATTTCTGCGGTTTCAATGCAATAGTCTGTCATTCCCAAGCATCTATTTGGATGGAAATTCAACTAATTTTTTCTGTTGGTACTACAGCACTTAATCTGAGCACAAAAGGAGGTAACATTTTTCGATTTATTTAAAAGCTTTTTTCATCTGTCAGAGAGTGTAAAACATTAGATACTGACCTAAAGATCAACCGAACTAAATAGCCAAAAACGGTTACCAGTGATTGGTTGCATCTAATTGACTCAAAAACTGACCAAGTAGGACCTATTAACCATTACTTACTAGAAAATTCCCAGTGAGAAAGCAGACCCTTTTTGTTTGAGGCTCTCAAAAACAGGACAGATTTATAGCCACATAGAAGTACGTTGGGGATCTCGAGGATAAAATAGCTTGAATCCAGATTCAAACTTCTGATAAATATATTTTTCACCTTTTCTTGAGCTTGAGCATGGCAATGTATACAACTTGTATTTCATCACAAAAGTCTAGCAAAAGTAATATCTCTTATGTTTTCTCGTAACAGAAACAATTAAGAAGAATAGACATAAATAAATCAGGAGTTCGTTACCGAAAGTAGAATTGAAGAAAATTAATTTGAATTGATTAGGATAGTGCATCCTAAAATATATTACCAATTGAAAGCGTCAGAGATAATTATTGAAAGTGTGCCTTATGCTAATAAGTTCCATAAACTCATCTCAGAGGTTTATAAATGACGTCATCTCCAATAGGTCAAGAATCTCTTGGGGCTTCTTGAAATTTATAAGGAGTTGCTTTAAACAATTTCCATGGCAAATAGCACATGTACAGGTCGCTGAGACAATCTTAGAATTCATTAATTCGCAATACCACTCCAGTGTAGGATTAGCTTAAGTATTCATTACACTTGATAACTTTTACTTGCTTGCCTACTAATCTTATCTCTCAACGATTGTAGTTCCTGTGTTGTGTCAAAACTTCTTTGTATCTTTTTATTTGGTACATCTCCTGGTCAATATGTCTTAAGGATACAACATTTGAAGTTATTAAACTAATAAAGTTGAGTGCTGCCAACTGTAGTTGGGGCTCAACGTTCCATGTTGGGTACCACCCATATATGCTATACATTCCACATCTTTTAGTGGTATGTGAAAATTATTCAAATTTCTCCTCTCCCAGTCCTGTGATTGTTCAAAACGACCCTAAGAATAAGTTCTACTGTGTTTCTTCCTTCGATTTTCCTTTTCCTATAAGTTATTCTGAAATATTTATTTCGTATAGTGTGTTGTTCTCTTTGAACAGGCCATACATAGGATAATCATACTCTTTTGCTCCCCATAGTATTATCTCTGTTTTGTTTACATGCATGTTATGTTATTGTATCATCTATATGTATAAGCAAGAAAACTTGATATTGAAGACATGATTTTTTTCCGATTAGGCATACAATCAACTGACAATGGAGCTTTGATAGGTGGTATTTTAGGTGGAATTTTCTTCCTGGCTATTATGGCCATCGTTTGTATCCTTGTTGCAAAGAAACATCGGCAGTCATATGCAGGTATACTTTTACCATTCCTGCTTAGTATTCTTCTGCTAAACTCTATTCAATTTAATGCACAGCTGCCCTTTATAGCATATGAGCCAATTCTACATTATGCGCTTATGAATTACTTAGCTAAGTGACAGAGGCTTAGCATAATGAAGAGATTCACCACTGACAACAAATTTAAAAATTTTCATCTGAGATTTGAACTCTCAATCCAAATTCATTGCTTCCTCGCATTTCTTGAGGACTAGTATGATAGAATGATGTTTCATATATCTTTTTGTGAACTTTCAGATATCTAGACCATTTTTGCATCCACGTATTTTCACACCATAAATCTTGAATTGAATAATATACACACAAGCAATTTCAATTCTCTATCTTCAACTGGAATTGTTGCTTACAAACATGCGGTCTTCCTGGATGAATTTCAGAAATACTGTATTAGATAAATTTTCATTGTTGCAGTTTGTATTTTTGTTGCTCATGGATGAAGGAATTATTTTAATCTGTTATTAACATTCAACCTTTCTTTCTGTTTCTTTTATTGAGGCATCATTTAATTGCGTTTCCCACTACTTGCAGCGGAACAGAACAATGGGTGAGTACGAAATTTATGAATGAATGATTAATTTACGTGCATTATCCTTAATCATTTGAAGAGCTCATATTTTCTCATAGGCCTTAAGGAGGCTAGCAAGGTCTCTTCAGGGTAATATTTGAAAGCAATTGATATCACAGCATTGATGCAAACATAACACTCCTTGCTGTAATTGTTGCCATTTAATAGAAACTTTCTAAAATCAACAGTAAACTTGTATGCTATTTAGCCATAAAATCGCAGAATGATTTCGCAGGAGAGTAGGGAATGCTTCGTCACCCCCTAATTTTCGCACAATTCGGTACCTTCTGCATTATCCAGGCATTTGAGAGGTGTTGGCACAGCACCTCAAATAGTTCAACACCACTCCATTATCTCTTAAGCTCGCTCTAAATCCTAGTATTCCATTAGATTAGATAGTAGTTTTCCACTTATGAGATTTTTGAACAAGGAGAGGATCTTTCCTAGAGGTCAAATCATCCTTTATTCCTATTCATTCTATTCGTCTGTGTAACTTACAAGTTGCTTTGCTTGTATCTATAGAGATAGAAATCGTGGCATTGATGCAGGCATGACAAACGCTGCAGCTACAGAACTTAAAAAATTCGATGAGACACGTTATATAGCACCAGATGGATCTGTTTATGCGAGGGAAAAAGGCCTTTATGATAATTGTCATGGATTTGTTAATAAGCACTTTGTTAGTGACTCAGTTGGAGATGCAATGCCAGTGTAAAGAGCAAAGGATACAAAACATATAGAATGCAACAATCAGAGGTTACAGAGGTTTCAGGTACTGTGACTTTCTCTCACAGCACAAAATTACTGTTGAGTCACTTTTCAGCATCAGCTACGGATATTTAGGATCACATGGCATCTGATAATAAGGTGGATGATTGAAGCTAGACATTGTTTGTTGCAAGCCGAATTAGATGTTACATATACATGTTCAGAAGTTTACGGGCTATTCATTTCAATCTCACCATGTGTAATGTGCATTTAATAATGTATTGGACTATCTCTATCTCGTTTTCATCTGCTCATGACAAAAGGCCGTTCACACTGAGACAAAGTTGGCGCGACAATTTTGAAATCTAACCATGAAACAATCTGCAAATATAGCGTAAGTCAATTGGGATGCTTTGCTGTAACAATAATCTAGAGGAAGAGTAACAAAGAAGGAGAGAGAACGACTTATCCACGATGTCACTACAAAATTCAATTTTCCCACATTCATGAAACCAAATAATTTATCTTCTTTCAACAAAAGAATTTATGATCAAATTCATTTTGAAAATGTACATTAAATAGCTAGTCCTGTCCACAAGCTGTTCAAAATTGTTTAACAAGTTGCTCCTTTTCAAGATAATGGAACCCAATGACCGTCGCTTTTCGCAAACAATAAATTTTCTGTCTTCAGGCTGGATGTTTCTTTAGATTTTGCCACATAATGTCTAAGATTTTCCTTAACTGCTCCATAAATTCTTGAAACTTTCATTAAGGAAAAAAGCCACGCTTAGGCAACTGTTATAGAAGAAATAGAATTGTCATGCTTTTTATGTTGCTTTATTTTGTAGTTTGGTCAATAATCTTTCTTACAAGGACTGTATTTTCCAGTTAGCATTTGAAACTCAGCCTGCTTGTGTTTGTTAAAGTTTTCCATATTGTTACTGTTATTATAGTCTACTTTTTTCTTAGAAACACCTTCCCATGAGAACATGTGCAAGCTAATAATAAAAGTGAAAGATTGGGAAAACATGTTAGCAGCAAAAGCTATTTTTTGCACTTTTTAATTGTTTAATTTGTAGCAGGAGCGTGACCGTGACGATTGAGACACAATAACTTAAAAGTTTCCCATTCACTGAAAGTTGCTCAACAACTCAAAAGTTGTTCAAAAACACCCGAAAGGTTCCGAAGCGTTACCATGCAACTTGAAGACATTGCTATAAATAGCTATTCAAGGGTGCAAACACAGTCTATCAGTTAATTTCAAAAATGAATTGGCTACTATTTAATGCCAATTCAGTTATCTAACCTCTAGATTCACTTCTGATACCACAACGATAGGACTATATTCCAATAGAATAGGGTTCAAAAACCCACACATACGACCCTTCAAGTATTAAGGACAAGCAACTTGAAAGTGTATATTTTAACTTTACATACTGAGGAACTTTTCAGACTGAAACTCCAACTAGGTTGAAATGACTCAGTTTTATCTACTATGCAATATGCTCAGATATTTTTCCATTCACCACTTTCATGGATCCTCCAAAAGGTTATGCATGCATAATTGACATTGGATATGTTCATGCATATTTCTTAATCCATAAAGGGCTGAGTACCTATGTATATTGCCATAGTTGTGAATGCTAAATGGTTATTTTTTGAATTTTTACATAATTCAATAAATTTTTATCATCTAAGCAAATGTCTACAAGATTTCATTCAACTTTATTGACAACTTTAGGTCGCCTTGCATTTGTTTTGGCGATGTTTGATGAAGTTTGATGAAAGGCAAAGCTAAATTTTGTTAAGACTATTTGATCTCATTCTCTATTTCATAAATATGTTTGCCAAAATTTTCAACGTTTGTCATGTTCATAAGCGTAGGAAGCGGGAGGGAGCAGCTCCCCAAGTTGGGAGGAAGTTCGTATTGATTCTAGCAAATGTTCTGAAAAACAAATAGTAGATTCGGGCAGCGTTTTGCCTGCTCTCCAGCTCTATTTGATGTTTCGAGCAGACGGTTTACAGCCCCATAAATATGACGTCCTCTTTCACCCATGGTGATGAACTATAGAGCAATTTTTCTAACACAAATCTTGGTCATCTTCAGCTTTTACAGAAAAGAGCACGCAAGCTTATAGAAGGCTTCGAGATTAAAATGGTGGTGTTGCAACTGCCTTCCCTTCTCAAACTTGATAAAATTAGACAGAGCAGTTAATATCTACAAAGCAATAAACGGTCTCTGTACCGACAGTCTGAAAGAATAACTTGCTACTAGATCCCAAATATCTTACTATTCAACAAGAAGTTGATTCCACCTAGAAACTCCAAGAGAAAATCTGGAAATCTTCCTGGGAAAACCAGAAATATCCACTAATCTTGACTTAGTGTCATTACAAAACTTTTCTTAATTTTCTTTGTATTTGTAATTATTGGCTGAAAGGGATATTGTATCAACAAAATAGAATGAAATGAAAAAACAGGACCGGTGTTATGATTCAGCCTACCATTCACACTTTATGAACCTTTTCACAGAGCACTTGCCTTTCCTCATTGCTCTTTGAGCGCATTCTAAAGCATCTCAAGAACTGCACCTAGAATGAAGCTCGCAGCCAGGCCTTTCTCTCAGAGGTGGCAAGATTATCCGAGAGGAATTATTTGCAACACAACATTTGAGAGCCATTTTATATGTCGGATGTCAAAGTCAAGTTGATAATGTGCGTAGGAAAAATTTGAACTTTCTGGTATATTTCAAAGAGCAAGGTCGAGCCTAACAGACATATAAGGAGGTCTCTTCTTAGCTAGAAAGATAATGCAACAAAAAACAATTACACAAAAATGCTTCCATGGGAGGAAACAAGTTAGCATCCTTTTGCCGAGACTTGTAAGCAACCCCCATGGCTACGGGCATACCTAGAATCACCAAATTCAATATGCTTTAGACAAGATTTTAGATTTTAATGATATCTATTGTGTGATATGATGAACATTTCAGTGATGGTACTAGAAAAGGGCAAATGTGATATGGCCTTCGTATGAACAACCTGCCCCCGTCGGAAGGTGAAATACTATATACACGGATATTTTGGACTTACACTGGTAACTATGTTTTAGCTTCCTTGTGGGAATAGTCCGACTCCCTGTCTAAAAACCCCTGGTGCTACCCCTGTGACATTTTATCTAAAATTTCTGAAATTTTCAGTGAAATCTTTAATCAGATAGAAACATTTGTCAGCTATCCTATTTGAAAAGGGCTGTAAACAATTGAAACTACTGTAAACCGCGGATGGCATGATGCACGCTTCACGTAGCACATGCTATGTAAACTTTCCTTATGCTACCATAATTTAATATTCTAATGGAAGACAATTGCTTGAAAGCAAGAAAGCTTTCACCATGACAGGGGAGCCAAAACGTTTCTAAGGATAATTCTTTAATAAATTATAGAATCACAAATTATAATATTATTTAACAGACTTTGATTTTAAGGTAACTTTACAATGGTTTCCTACATTTCTCTTTACTTTTTCCTTGTGAAGCCATGTAAAATGCAAAAAAATAAATCTTAAACAGAGTTTCGTTACTTGTATAGGAGTTTTGGAATATTCATTGATGACCTGTGCAGTCAACATATAAAGGAACTGAGAAACAAAAAGGTAGTATATTTTTCATCAATAACTATAGTCGCACACATCTGGAAATAGTTTATAAATGACTACATACAAATCACTTACTCTGGAGATTCTGCTAAATGGGTTTAGTAGCTTAATAGTTTTGAAAATTAATTCTACATTCTTCCTAGAACTTTAGCATTAGGTAAGATTAGAAGATATCAGATAGTGAGAAAATGTAATAGTATTCCTACCCTCAAAATTGCAGTAGCAAGACGCAACTTTAGTTTGACTTATCTTCCATCGCATTTGTAATATCAAATGTTGAACGTAGGGTAGACTCCTTGTAATCAATAACCTATTTATGCCGTCATGCCAAAAAATATGGTCCCTTAAATTTCATAGCCTTCTCAGCAATATTCTAAGCATTCTCGAGCTCTATCGGATGATAAACAAATTTACTGCACACAATTTATTTTTTATGAGAAAGAAATCGAACTAATAGCTGCTAAGCAGATTTTCTCCTTATAAAAGTAGTAGTGGCTCCCTATCTACATA
>WIPJ01067266.1:457485-474252 GCA_018155075.1 Cassiopea andromeda | reverse complement strand
GGGGGGGGGGGGCGTTTTGACCAATTGACCAACTATTGTTACTAAAAAAAGGGTTACAGAATATACTGTTGTCCACTCTCTTGCAAAATTGGCTGCCTTTTGACCAACTTTCTTGCAAATTTGATAAAATTGGGGGTGTCGCGCCCCCACGCCCCCCATTCGGCACATTCCTGCTCACAGGCAACATATAAAGACTTTTTGAGCATTAAATACTATTTCAATAAACACTAGCTTAATGTTATGCTACAATACAACACAAGAATGCTACAATTCTATATTAATGTCAAGTAGCATGCAATTCATCAATTAAGGGGCAACAACTCAACATTGTACTATAAGTAGGCTTGCGATTTGATGATATACAAGCGTTTTAGATATTGTTATCTCAAATTTAAAATACATGCATTCAGAATAGATAAAAGAAATAGATACAAATACACTCAAAGATATACACAAACAAAGATACAAACACACAAGCATGCACAAACAGACACATTTATTAAAGCAGAAGAGCAAAGGCCGTATAAGCAAGCATAGAAGCAAACATAAAGACATGTTAGTGGAGGGAACTTTCATGCTGCAAAACAGCTTGGTAAAGAACTGAAGAAAAGGCATGGTGCCATGTCTTCTTGGTATTTCAGAAGAGGAAGTAAAAGTTACAGGATTCGTAAAAACTACCCTATACATATTCCCAAGCTTTTTCCAACACATTTCCAAAGCCAAACTACCGAATTTCCAAAACCATGAAACACATTCGTTCACATTTTGAAACATCATGAAAATAGAAAAAACGTTATTCTTAATGCTATATTTTATGATTTGTTGGTGGATCAAGTTTTACATTATAAATATTAAAATTAACAGACATAACATATACGGTATTTAATAGACACTGAGCATATCCACTTTAGGATATTTTGGAATTTTCTCAAAAAATACAAAGCTTTTCCATAGCCATTTTGAAAAACCTCTTTTTTCTAAAACTTGCCAGGTCCTGGATAATGACGTTATCAATGACCATGACTTTCCAAAAATTTCCAAATTTGTACGAACCTTGAAATTAGGACAGCAGAAATTTCTACTCTAAGTATCATTTTTCGGATCGGTTAGAGGACTGTTTCTCTGAGACATATCTCTCATGATATGTCTCAGAGAATTGACAATATTTTACAGCACTACTAGAATTTTGTTTTGGAATTAAAATACTAATAGTGTGGCAAAATATTATCATTTCTCTCGGATATATCATGAAGTCTAGAGATATGTCTCAGAGAACTGATAATATTTTGCTATTGAGAATCAACCAATTTAGAAGTGGTCTAAAAATAAGCGTCAGCTAGCTCCACCAATGGGATAACTCCAATTCTGAGACGTGCTGTAAAAACTCTGATAAACAGCTTCGTTTCCATGATAATCAATGATGGAAAATGGTATATCATTGGTGAGGGAAAAGGGACAACGAGGCTGCCTCTCAAAGGAGGCTTTTTGCTTCATTGAGCACTTATTTTTCTCCTGCATGCATGACTTCATTTAGAAAGGTTCCTTGTTTGCATGTTTGCGTGGCGTAGCTTTTGTTTTAACTATCATGCGTGGAAGAATTGTCAGATAAACCTTAAGAAACAAAGCATCTCTTGAAAGGTGATCTTCTGATATCAATATTTACAGTAAACAGCGTGGATTTTGTTTGCACGTACCTTGTAAACAACTGCCGTGCCACATTTTCACGCAAACAGAGTCACGACTTTTAATTACAAAAAACAGAGTCACGACTTTTATTTACAAAAATACAGTGGAAAAAAGCATCCTGCACTCAACTCAGGAAAAAACTGTGGTCATTCGCTCTAATAGTAAGAAAATAGTAAACAAATGCTGAATGAAAGTGCATATAAAAATGAAAGTAAATAGAATGATAGCAGATACTACAAAATGAACAACATCACACTATAATATAGTATAAAACGTTACACTCCTGCTGCCGTCCTACATTTTTAGACTTGGTAATAACGTCCTTCCTAATGCCGTATATGTGAAAGTACTCACGGAAGGAGAAAGCCAAAATAAGGCTCCAGCATCATTCTTCTGTTGATAGGACAGTAACCTTCCTCCTTTTTGCAAATGCACATTAAGAGCTTTCCGGCTTAGCAAATGGTTGATAGAGGGGGGCTGAGCCCCCCGAGCCTCCCTCCACAACACGCCTGTCTTACACTATATAATGCAAGGGAATATAATACCATACAAAGCAGAGACTTCGTATTCTGTTATATGACTAACTATATTTTCAGTAGTTCTCACTTCTTTCTCATATTATATAAATTATAATCTATATAATATGATAATGAAATGAAAACTACTAAAAAGTGAACTTAACAGCAAGACTTAATAATGATTAATGAAAAAGCAAATAGAAGTAACTCTGCTTGCTTCTTCTTTCCTTTGAAAGATGGAAAAGTAATGTATGGACAATAAAAGTGATCCACGTCGAAGAAAGCTGCACCTTTGTTGAAGTGGCACCTAAAGCCCTCTAGCTGCAATTTCTAAAATTTCTAGAAGTCCCCATTGTTCGTTCCTAGCTTCCTAAAAGTTTTTGCTCTGACCTAAAAACATGTAGGCCACTTTTTTCCAATTCTATATACATGAAGTATTTTCGTGAGATACCTTGTGTATAAAGAATGTGTTAATGAAAGTTCTACTCAGGAAAGTTCTTGTTCTTAAATTCGCTAGATACATCCATTGGACGATTGCATACACGAGTTGGCACTGGGGAAAGCAGACAGTTTTTGTGTACCGTAAATCCTCAGATAAGTCCCCTGAAGATTATTATTTTTGGACTTACCGTATATCTTCGAATATAAGTCGAGGTTTTTTATCAAAAATGAAATCTTATTTCTTTATCTCGACTTATATTTGAGTCCACCAATATTCAGTTTTCGATATTCGAAACTACCATTTATATTCGGTTTTGTGTATCCGGGAGCTACTAAGCGTGTTCAGATACCAATCACCGGCGATATAATAATACGAAGAATCAGACCATGAAGATTTTTATGGTTTTGAGTGACATTGGACAGTGTTTTTTTAATAAAAAAAGATTGTTTGGTAATTATTCTTTCTTCTACTTCTTTCTTACATCATTTTTCGGCTCGACTTATATTCGAGGCAATGAAAAAACCTTGATTTATGGCTAGAAATTTACTTCGACTTATATTCGACGTCGACCTATATTCAAAGATATACGGTATTATTATCATTTTTAAAAGGGTTTTTTCTGCAGGACCTATGTTTTGCTTTATATATTTGCTGCTTTTTCTTTCTTAACTCTATAAAGTACTAACAATCAACTCCCAAATAGCTATAGTCACATGCTTGGGTGGGGGTTTCTTTGAGGGGGCTTCCTATTAGCAATGTGCAGCCATAGGGTGGGGGCATAGTCGACGTGGGACTTTTTCGAAGGGGGCAATTCGAGTATTTACGGTAAGTCCGTGATTCGAGGGTGGTCAACGTAGGAAGAACGTATAAATTTCCTACATGTACACTGTGCATTCAATTCAATTGTCAAATTGAAATTTACAAAATTGGTGTCAAATGACATCAGTTGGTCACTTCCAAGTAAGAACTTCAATTTCTGTTTCACACGCCGTAATCATCACATGATGTTGTTTTCATAAGAAACCTGGCTCACGGCCTAGCAGCAAAAGTTTCTTAATTTTTTAGTGTTTTGGAATCTGTTTACATCAAGACTCAAAACCCAGTCTTGTGTAGACAAAAAGAGTTTGTTTTCTCATTGGGACTCTGCAGGTAAACAATGGCAATAGGTCCTTATTGGTCACACTTGGGGCCAATTAGACGTATCCTATCACATTAACCACATCTGGATACATGTTTCGATTAACCTTTAGGTCACTATCCGACGTTTTCATACTCTGATGAGTGTCGGAGGAAAAAAGCTGTTAGCATGTGAAGAATGTTGCCGCTTTTTCTTGCTGTGGTAAAGTTCTGTAGTACCAACAGACTATTTACTTAAGTTTTTGCCACATTTTGGTTTTATAAATTTCCTAACAGTTTCTTAATATAATGAAATAAATTGCAGTGAAAACGGAAGCAAAATGTAATATAGCAAACTATTAGTTTTATAACAAAGAAAATTCATCAGTGCGAGCTAAAGTCTAAGGCACTGTCATAATCACATTGTTTTAGTTCAGCTTTACGTTGAACTAGGCAACGAATTCAATGTGCTATTTGTCTAGAACTTCTTAGCTCTTTTTCTTTTAATTCATTAAATTTTACTGAAGGTTTCTTAAATTTTAATGTGTCTTGTACTATTTAGCTTATAAACTTGTCTCTTCTAACAAAACAAGAACGCATAGTTGATGTTTTGATAAGATGAAGAAGTGTATTGATATATGATTGTTATTCTTGCATTCACAAATCATGAAAGTAGGTAACAAGTTTGTTTATACATGGAATGTTCTGTTGAACATGCTACTACACGCAGACACTCTAGGATAAGCCGCAACAGTAGCCGTAACTGCAAACGGAGCAGCAGTAGCAAGATCTAACTATCTAAGCACTTCAAGTTCATGTTAATTGCTTGATTGTGACGCATTGCCTTGCTTTTATATTGTTAAACACGAGAAACAATGTTACCAGGTTGACCTTGATGTCACCATACCAACGAACCACAAATGAATAATCTTGTGGTCCCCTTTTGTTTAGCATTGGGTAGTGGAAACGTGGCAGAATTTCAATGTACTGCATGTTGAGCTTTCACTTCATTGGATAAGGGGGCCTGCAATGGTTAGAGACAGCATAAAACACGTGATATTTTAGTCCTCGTTGACAAAGGATCGGAGCCAATGCTATCCGGAAAGGTTTAGATCCGATCTCTATCCGATCCTTTGTAAGCGGGTCGAGCTGAGGTTCTCTTCATAGTGTTTACATGAGATAGACAAGTATTTTTTAGGTTTGCTATCTGAACAGCTCTGGGGCCACTTCTACAGTAGACCTAAAAGCGTTCGGATAGGGGATCCAAGGTATACAGATACACCTAGTCCCATGTAAATGCAAGGCCACAACGTGTCAATATCTATCCGGATAGTTTAGGATCCGATCCTACGTAAACGTGGACCTATTCCAAACTAAGACCGGCTGTAGGACAGCCGGTTTAAGCTCTAATCCCTCACGCAAAGTGGGCACAAATGAGGGCTATCACCACACTCTGTGAAAGCCGTTTCAGAGCACCACTGCAAGCAATACATTCCTTTTTCCTCAATATTCTCAAAATTTTCTGAATTTGAACCTAGGATTATTCTTGAAGCATTCTCAAGCACCAAAGTTGAAACTTCGCTTAACAATTAAAGGAAAGTGTTCAAACCCTTGATGATGCTTTACTTCATCATAAGAGAAAGACAAAACAAGACAGATCAATAAACATTGTATCGATATTGAAAATCTTGGCCTACACGCAGTACTATAACTGGAATGCACAAAAATTCTAAGCCTTCATGAAGCTTGAGGATTGCACTAAATCTTAACTCATTCCCAAAATTTCAGCGTTTTTAAGCCTCAATGTTCACATACACTTTAATCTTATAAGAAAAATTGTACCCGTTGCTGTCATATCAATCATAAGCTTGGATAGCTTCTATGGATACATCAGACTTTGCTTTGACAGTTGATTTAATTTTTGCCTGGCATAGTGGCCTATCTGCAAGCAGCCACGAAGCCAGGGGGTGGCATGAGGGCAGTCCCCCCAGCTCAATGATTCTACCCACCCTTGCTCGCCCATAATTTTGAATCTTGATAATCTCTGTATCTTCTTGTTGCTTTTTCTATGTCAAAGAGCATTAAGTGAAGCTTTCTAATGCTGATTAAATGATATTTCCAAAGGAGCATTCTCCTGCATTTGTCCCTCCAACTGGCTCCAATTTGTCGCTAAACTTACTTAGCTATACATATCGATTTTGACTGCTCAAAGTTAGCCCCACCAACAAAATAAAGCAAACCTGAAAATAGTTTCTTTTTTTAGAAATTTTTAGTAATTAGTGCTTGTATGTTTATTGTGGTTGTATATATAATTTTCCTGTACTTACGTATCCTAAATGTCAATGGCTGCAGAGTTGTCATGACATCTTGCACTCTGTGGTATCGTCCTTGTAGTGTGGTAAAGCGCTTTTGTGTTCATATAGTCTTACGATATTGTTTTGAATACTTGCATATAAAAAGTATTCTCCTGCATAGTAAAGGATGTTTTTATGAAAAATTTCCAGGGGGCAAGCTCCCAGACCCCCTTTGATGCCTTAGTGGCATTATAAAAGACATGGGTAACAATATGACCAACGTAGAAGGCGTAGTGATCAAAACAATTCTGATCGAAGCTTCCACAATCCTTCTTTTCCTTATACGTCCAATAAGCACCCTCTTTATATCTAGGTGTAGCTGTCACACCCATCTGGCCTGGTTGCTCCCGTCCTTTGATAGCTGGCTGCGTGACTGTTCCAATGCACGTTCATGGCTACCAAATTTCTCGAGAATCCGTTCTGTTTAGTCCTTAAAAGACATATATATGGTTTTATAAGAAACTTGGATAGGCACCTAGCATTAGAAAATTCTTAATTTGATGTAGAAATTTTCGATTCTGGCGCTCAAAGTTTCTTAATTAGCTTCTTATTTTCAAGACTGAAACTCACCTTTTTGTTTGAAAGTCGAACATTTCTGGGGGGATATAACTACTAAACGTCACGAAAAATGTGTAAACAGATAAAACTAACAAGTTACAGTATTTTCAAGCAAAAATCGTACAGATTTACTGATTGAAGCAAGTTCAATGTACTCTTTATTGGACAAGTTGACATTGTACAGTTTCTTAATTTTTCTTGAACAAAGTACTAGAGTTTCTTAATCTTTTAACCGGCCTAGTACTCTTTTCTTATCAACCAGTCTCATATAAAATAAGTGTAAATCAACAAAACTAGCCATTTTTTCTCACACCATATAAAAATGTGTTTGACAAGTCCAATACCTTCATGGCTTGCTCCAAATGCTACCCCTCACACTGCGTGTCTCTCCTTTCTCCTTGAGTCCTGGCTTCTCTCTGTATGTGGCAACTCAACATTCATTCCCAGGCTTCTTCTTCCAATTAATAAAGGTTTTAGTGAACATTATAAAATATTTGAACGAGCTATACATCAATAAATATAGTAAGTTTTCTATTTGTGACTTTTCCTTGTTGTCATATTCTTTTTATGAGAGTACCTAACTTTTTTCCGAACTTCAATGTTCTTAAATTTTCCTGATTTGGAGCCTAGAATTATTCTCAAATTGATCTTAAATACCAAATGTGAAACTTTGCCTAAAACTTTAAGAAATATATTCCAATCTTTGTTGATGTCTTACTACATCATAAAACTAAGCAAGAGTCTATATTTTGCATCAATAATGCAAAAGTACAGCTGAAAGCAGTATCATCATAACTAGGATACATAAAAATTCTTATGCCTTGATGAAGCTTCAGTCTTGCATTATTTCTAAATAATCTTAAATTTCAGCAGTTTTGAGCCTCGATATCCTTCTAAAATGTAAGCTGTTAAGAAAAGAGTCTATACATCAACAAATATAGTAAGCTTTCTATGTACGACTCGTCCTAGTTGCTACAACCTATTTATCTTCCGACATCTTCATATTACGAACAAATTTTGGACCAATTTATCTTGTCATCCGCTTAGATAACATGCCATTGCTTATTACTGTCTTCTGGACCTAATGTGCCTAAACAAGGAAATATTCGACAGAGGAAACAGAACTCGAAAGACATCAAACGATATTGAAGAAACCCCCGAACTTGGAACATAGTTGTATACTGTTCCGTTATCACATCCCTTGTTTTACTTGCCAATATAACATGATGGCTAATTAGATAATAAGTTACGAAAAGCTATATAAACAGCCTACAATATTAGACACTTCAGCTGTAACAACTGGGGCCCAACGCGTAGCTTTTGCCGGCACGCTGTTCATTCAAAGTATTGTGAGCGGGGCGGTAAGTTTGTACATGTTTGCGTTGTTAAGCACAACAAAAATCACATTAGCCGTGATGAAGGAAAACCCCTGGTTAACAGTGTGTTCATTGTAATTGTTTCAACTTGCACATCACGCTGTGCGTTTTCCTGCCCTATTTATACAGTAAGCGTTTGTTTACTGGAGCAGATGGAATTATTAGTGCGCAGTAAACACTCTGCGCATTCTCTATTGTCTTTACATAGTAAACAAAAACCTCACCCACGGACTCAGACAACAACGGAATTATATACAGTTCCAGAGTTCGATTGTTCCTTGTTGCACGATGAGATCAGGTTGCCGGTTGTCGTGTTCATAGAAAATTTTCACGTTGTCAAATAACGGGAAAGGAGCTTTAAAAGCGACCAAAAAGACCCTGAGGAAAATTGGTCGATTTCCAAGTGTCGTAGGTAAGTGTCCGAATGATTTATCGTAACAACAGGTAAAGTATACGGCTTTTTCAGTCACAAGCTACCACAGTGTTTACGGACAACTTCCTAAGTATGCTGGGCCGCGTTTTTCGCTGAATTGTACATGAACCGTTGCATTAGCGGTCAGAGAAGAAAGATATGAGAGAACTCACACGCTGAAATGTAGCGTTTCAATGAACTTTTCACACACGTGCGCCAATAATCGGTGGGTGTTACACCCGCTGGATCGCTGTTTTTCCGGCGTCTTCCATAACCGGTACACTACATGTTGTATTATTAGACATCTTAACGGCGGGACCGCTGCAAACCAGACAGGGATTAGTAAGTTGTATGTTTATGATAATTATGCGCGGAATAATATCGCGATTGTCTTGTTTGTTATTTACGTCTGCCGCTACGCAGCACTTCCATTGTTTGCGGTTTCCGCTTACGCAATACATTTGAATTAGAGGTCTGCGCCGAGCATGGCAGGGGCTTCGCGAAACATGTCGGCCTAAGCATCCAGTTGCCCCGATACTTGTGACTTGCTTTGCTAGCGGGATCAAGATGAAATGTAAACAATTGCAATGTTGGACGGCCGTTTATTTGAAGTAGAATATCTTTCACGTTGTTGATAGAGTGGCAGGTATTTCTTTTGCGTATTGAATTCAGAGACCTGTGATGTTTACCTGTAAATCCCCCAAGGAAACGGCAAAAAATTGGTACTCCCTTTACCGGCAAACTAACCTCTCATCTCTCTGGGGATAAATATGGTGATGAAAACTACGTGTAGTTATTACTTGAGTATTCTCTGTTAATTTTTGTAAGCTTTTGTTCAACTTCATTTGAGATACGTCTTCAGATCACATCATAGATTCTTCTGGAGATTGTTTGGTTTCTCGTAACGCGAATAATTGGCCTTTACCATTTTGTATGATATTGCTGTAGCGAATCATCAAGCGTTATTGTCAATGGTAGCATAGAAAAGCGACTTAAAGTAAATGAATTTGATACGTTCATTTGAATGACAGCAACTGAGCCCCTGAACTCTGAGTTGCAATTTCATTTTCAATTTTTCTCATGTTGCTGGTGAGTGTGAGTAAGCAGTTGTGATTTTTGTAGAAATTTAAAGCAATTTGAGCATATATCCCTGTTACAGAAGATAAAAGATTTTTGTAGCTAGTTGGAGATAATCGAATAGTGATAGAGGTTCAATTCATTCTTCTATGTTAATTCTTGCCTGTTTGTTAGGTGAAATTTTTAAATGACAACAACTGTAAGGAAATTTCTTACACTGACCTTTGTTTTAGTTTGATGAGACAATTCAGTATAGTCCTTTGATGTACAATCTATTTTATGATAGAGCTACAGTGAAATTATTCACTTCATCTCTAGAGGGATGAAGAGCTCTTATTTTGAAATCTATTGTTCAATTTTATTAATGGGATCAGTACCAATCTAATACCATGAAATTCATGATGATGAGTAATTTTATACAGTGGGATTTTGCCTTGGAAAAACTACAGGATGGTTGAACAAATGTTTTTGTCTTGAACTTTAGTTGGAACCATTTATTGCAACAGCCATGCTTACACAGTAGTACAATATTTGCAGCTGTTAAAACACAAGTCTGTTTCTGTTCCTTTTTAAAAGCTATCATATGCTTGATAGCTTGACTATTTAACTGATATTTCCTATAATTCTTTTGTTATAATCTTCATTTATTTGTCATTATTTTTGTGGAGTATCTTTCCATGCTTATCAAATGGCATCCTTGTATTGTGCTTTCAGATATCTCAAAACTGAACTTTTGCTTGTTGGAGAGAACCCTTCCTTATAGTCTAAGTTATAAATTGCTGTTTCTATCTTGCATAACCCAGAAATGGGAAGCCCAAGGGAGTGTGAAAGACTGTATCTTTTCATAAGGTTGATATAGAATGGGTACTTGTTGTGCTTGAAGTCATGGGAATACCTTAGTGGTATTCATTATTTGTTTATTATTCATTCATTATTCATTATTCATTATTCATTAGTAGAGTGGGATAAAATTCAAAATGGATGCCACTGCACATTTTGGCTGATTTATTTAAGGTAAAGTTTGATATCATACTTAATTGTTTTCTCTATTTCACCAGATTAGCTCAATTATTTAATGGAAATATGGAAAACATGACTCTGAGTGAACATATATCGCAAGGTGAAAGCTTGAAGACTTCAAATGCAATTACATTTATTGAGCATAAGAGTATTCCTATAGATAAATATGAGGACCAAAATGGAAATGAGCATGTAGTAGGAGAAGATGGTGATAGTCCATCAAAGTGCATGGCAACATTAGATAAGCAGCCAGATCATGAATACATGATGGAACAGGGTGGTGATTCATCATTGAAAGACAGATATGGCAAACCAAAACAACATGGAACCCTATGGGAACCACCAATAGTATATGTGAACACAGAGCTATCTGGACAAAAATCTAGTCCAAATGTAAAGTCTTTAGAGTCTACAATTATAGAACATCGGTTTCATGAGACTCAGCCACCATCCTCACCAAAAGGCCAGAAAGTCTCATGCTCATGCTGTCATCCAGATCAAGTTCATTTTAGACATCAGTCGGAGATATCAAGGCACCATTCTTCCAATACTAGCCATCACGTTAGTTATGACAGGGATCACCACCATGACATGTTCTACCTTCCAATTGAGCCTGATGATAGGAATTCTCACTATCAAATCCCTCATTCATGCAACTGCAGCTCATGTCAGAAGGGAGGACGAATTGACAGCTTGCCAACTCATGCCACCCATGTTTCTAAGGATACAAGACATGATGTCATTGCAAATGACTCTCTCAGGCTACTTCTACCACAAACTGGATCTAGGCCGGTAAGTGATACATAGATGTTATTTGTTTTGTAGGTAATGAGTCAGCAGAGTTTTTGGTTGAATTTGTTGAGACTCACCAGCTCGCTATCCTTACTGCCATAGTGAATGTACCTTGAATGTTCTTTATATGTGTGTTTAAGGGCTTTTTCTTTTGTAAATGGTTTTTCAAGTGTGCATTAGTTATACTATTTTTGTGTAAAATTAAGATCCAGATGCTTATTCATATATTATTTATTACCAGAATATGTATAGAAATGCTCAATTAAATTAACAAAGATGCAATTGCCAGGAAGTACTGCCCCCTCCACTTTGTTGCATAGAATAGTTGTTTACACTTCATTTACAATTTTGCATAATAAGATACCATAAAAAGCCAGTTTCCATTTGTTCATACTGAAAACTTTGAGATTGATGCTGAAGCCAGCAAAAAATAAACAGAATTCTGGATGCCAGTAAACTCATTAAATCAGGCCCCTCCACTTTCAAAATTGTTTTGATGTTCCTGTGGCTGATAGCAACATCCAAACTTTAGATATGACAGCCAGAGATGTAACTTCAATATTTTTTTGGGGAGATTTCAGAGGTTTGCCCTGCAAAAATCTATTGTGCCCAACCTTTTTTTAGTAACAGAAGTTGATCAAATGGGGCCATGGTCCAGTAAGTTTCCCTTCAAAAATACATTGTACTTCCAATTTTTTCCTGCAAAATGGCAAATTTTCAGTGTTTGGGGTGACTCACTCCTCCATACCTGCTGAAGTTTTATCCCTTAGGATAGTCACGTACATAAGATTTGTTCACCTTAAAGTTGCTGTGATTGTGAAATTACTTGAGATTGTAGAGTTTCTATGCTTTATACTCATGACCCATTGGCAGGCAGCATTTATTGCCTCTCAATGATAATTTTACTTGTGTCATAGATAAGGGACATCAGAGAGGGGGCAGAGGGTGGCAATACATGTAGGGGAGCAGGGGGCAAAATTTCCATGTTCGAAATACAATACAATCTTTTTTCAGAAATCGATATGATGCAACGGAGATCAATTAATCTATATGAATAAGCAATATATGATTGGAAGAGAGAGCTATTTGTATGATTGTGATAAATATCCCCCTACTAAGGGACGGAATGAAAATGTCCCAAAGAAGTGCCTTGGGTCCCCATGAGGTGCCTGTATTTGGTGGTGTTCCAAAGAGGTACCTATGCTAGTTGCTTCCCTTTTGCTCCTTTTGGCCCCCCATGTTCCACTTTTGTTCCAGTGTCTCCGTTGAAGATGATAAAGGAAATAAGTCTCATTGCAACAGGATTATTCCTCAGATGCCAGTGTGATTTACAACAAAGCAATAAAGGAATACCTATATTAGGGTAGCCATTGCTATTTGGTCTTGTGCCTGGAGCATGTACTCCCATGGGGGGAGAGGTACTCACTACTTTTCATAAGCTTAATTCTCAGACGCCAAATATTGAATTTTTATTAAGCTGCAATTCACAGACCCCAAATAAGATTTCTTGTCAAATCTCAGACCCTAAATTTTGACACGGACCCCCGTATAGAAAAGTAAAGACTAACCCCCCGGGCATGCACTTTCATTCATTCGTTTGCTATGCAAAGTGCGCTGGCTTGTCTTGACTAATTTCATTAAAATGTCCCAGAGCAATACACTATGCTTCTGTGCAGCCCCAAGGCTTTTTCTTGCTTAACCATTTTCAAATGTAAAGAGATTTTAGGAACAACGGTATTATTTGACTATTCACGAACGTTGGTAGGAGCTGCAGTGCAAATTTACACAAATCCTGAACTTGTTAAACCATGGCTTATCATTATCACCAATACATTTGTTGATAAAGCGCTTTTGGAATATTATATTTCATGTCAATTATTGAAAAGACAATCTTATTATTGATTTTTTTACATAAGAATGGAGTGTAAGCTCTTAATACGCTGAGATTTAACTTGGTTTTACCTGAGACCGTGACAAGAATGTTTTTCAAAAACCAAAACTAATGAGGTTAATGTCGGGAGTTGGTTTAGTGTACAGAGAAGAATTGATAAGGATTGAAACTTAGCATTGCCAGAGTCTTTTATACGTCACAGAGTATCTGTTCAATGGTATATTCATTATTGATAATTTCGCTTGGCAATAGTTACCGGTCCACCTAACTCTATCTCTTCTTTGGGGCTCAGATTCCAGTCCGGTTTTCTTGTTCCTGGAATAAACACTGTGTGTGCTAAGATATAATATGATTAATGTTCTTAACTTTGGCTTCTAGGAAAAATAGCATTATAAGCTAATTAAGGCTTATGCTAATTAAGGCTAGGACCTTTCTCTATCATTGTCTCCTATCTTTCTCTATTTGACATGGTTTATCTCTGTCAGTGAGTAACTGCTCCTCATAGACTTATAGACAGCTTTCAAAAAAGCTTTATCTTCGAGGAATGTCAGAACGTATGTCTGCTACATGAGCTTTATGCCCAGAAACCTTGATCCTTTCGTAATTATTGGTGTTACCGTTTTCAATTTGCCTCAATGAAGAGCACGCACGTGGAAGAAGCTACACTACGTCTTACGCATAAAGAGTCCAGGATTCAAACTTGGATTGTAGGCGGTGCTTCAGTGGATATGCAAAACATTACATGGTACTCAAACATTTTTCTCTCAAATCTTCTTTTCTAATGAATTTCTGTGGAAGTTAGTCCTATGATTTGTGATCTACATTGTGGACTGTCCACGAAATTGATTCACAAGAGGACATAGCATCTCTTGAATATCGCAAGATCTGCCTGAAATCTGCTAGCTCATTTAAACTGTTTGTGAAATGTCCTTTTGAGTAGTTTCGACATAGTTATCGAGGTTTAGAAACTCATGCAGAGGAGTTTTAGTGTCTATGTTTGCTTAATGTTAAGTTTTTTGTTGAGTGTTTCATTCTTTCTCCCTCTCTTTCCTTCTCCATGCTCTCTCTCTCACTCACACAAACGCGCACACACACACATACTTTTCTCATCTTTTCACTCCATCCCTTATAATCAGAAGTTTGCGTGTTATACAAGTTGCAACCCGCTGTATTATTGCAAGCAGCTAAGTTTGAATTACGTAGTCTCCCCAAGCTCTCTAACTTTCCAATATTCCCTTAATTAATATGCCTTTGGTTTCAAAAGTTCTCGGTTTTTCTTACGGCTTGTCTCTTTACTACTTACATGGTCACGCGGTATTTCCCCAGAAAGATGCCCTGAAGGGTAATTGGAAAATATCAAGTTTTCTTTAAATTAGGTATAACGAGATATATTTTGTTCATACCGCAGCATTATTGCAATCCTACAAACGACAATGTTATGATTGTCTGTGCAACGTTGATTTGCTGATTTTAACTAATTTCATTTAGGAGTAGCTAACCATAGTGGTTTGACAGAGAGATTCCGTAGTGATGAACAAAACCAGATAATGCTCCAGTTTCGCGTCAGCTTTTTAGGGGCTGTATTGATCTGAGTCTTGAGTCAAACTACACAATCTGAGTCTTGAGTCTGATTTCATGCTATAAAATATTTTTATAGGAATACTTGAGTCTTGATATTCTTAAATGTTTCAGATTTTGAGCCTAAGATTACTCTTAAATTATACCTAAGTGCAAAAGTTGTAAAAGTCCCTGAAAATCAAAGAATATATTCAAGGCTTTGTTAGTGTCTTGCTTTATCATAAAGCAAAGCAAAAGTGGATCAGAATAATAAATATTGTATCAATAGTGCAAAAGGTATTCTCAAAGCATTATTTTATTAACTCGAATATACAGAAAGGCCTATCACGACGCAGAATCGCTGAAATTCAAGAATTATTGATGTCAGCAATCCTGAGCCTTGATGTTCTTGCAAACTGTATTTTTGTTAAAAAATTGTACCATCTGTAGCTTGGTCTTCCTCTTTGCCAGACTTCTTTGACGATTTAAAGAGCTTCTGTTTGATAAACTTTAAAGGGAATTCGTCTTAGCTCTCCAGATATCTCAAAGTTATTTACACCGTTCTATCAAAGTGAGGATAAGACATGCAAGATTATATACTAAATACTGCGATACTCTCATCTCATGATGATAGCTGCAGTTTTGTTTCTAGAACCTTCTTAGGCCAAAACTGAAGCGGATGTTTCATCGTTTGTGGAATTTTACAACCGTTCTCTTCGAGCACCCCCACTCTGTTCATGAATCGCTGCCTAAATTAATCGTATTCTTTTTTACATTATTCACATTTCATTCTTAAGATATCATGCCTGCAATCTTAAGAAATCAGTTTGTAATTTTAAGTAATCTTCTTTGTAACCTCTGATTGCTTTATAATTAGATGTTCGCAGATTAACTAGAATTCAGATTGCTTATCTTCAAGATATAATGAAAATTATCCATGAGAAAGCATACTTACAACTGAAATTGTATGTTGAAATTGCCCACCGCATAGCAAAGTTAAGGGATTTATCCAGATTAAATGTAGTGGAGCCAAGAAGAGTATAGATTAAGTGACTGATCTGGCGAATTGTTGGAGAAAAACCTTCCAAACTATATCCAAAGGAAAACCTGTATGTTTGAGATTCATAGCTGCAAATTTGTCTTCTGAATTCTCATACATTTTTGGGCATACGTAGCCTTAGTGTCGGGACAAGAAAGTGGATGGGAAACTGTAATAGATTTTTTGACTGAAAATATT
This sequence comes from Cassiopea andromeda, assembly GCA_018155075.1. Classification (NCBI taxonomy): domain Eukaryota; kingdom Metazoa; phylum Cnidaria; class Scyphozoa; order Rhizostomeae; family Cassiopeidae; genus Cassiopea; species Cassiopea andromeda. The sequence continues at coordinate 458,216 of WIPJ01067266.1, read as the reverse complement.
TTGCCACGGTATGGCGGACGTTATGTCTCAAAGCAGCTGGATCTGTCAACAGAAACTTCTCTACCAATGGCTTGCTGAACACAATTACATATTTTTGTGCAAAAACGAAAGTTTTTCGATGTCAACGTGTCTACATTTTCACTAATATTTATTTTGTTAGAGCTTTCAACAACAGTATTTCTGCAGCTGGCCTAATTTTGCTTTTTGTTTAAAGAAGGAAGCGATGTAGAAAATTAAACTTTATGTAACTTCGTTCAGCTCTTCTACGTACATAGGCGTAGGAGGACTTCCTATTTAGGAGGGCTGTAACATTTCTGCCCGAATGAGTACGGCGATATAGAGGAGCACTCATAAGAGAAGCCCAAATTTCCTATTGTTCTTTCAGGAAAATTGCCCGAATATAGCGGATTTCTCCCTAAATAAGGAGGGCTGCAGCCCCCTCTACCACCCCCTTTCCTACTCTTATGTCCACTTAACGTTTCTGTTCGTTTGAGCTCTTCCGAGTATGGGGGTCATTTATGAAGAATGAGATTTTTGTGCCAATAGGGACACGACTGGAACATAATACTAGAACATATCGCTGCCTTCCCACTTTGACATATGTTGCGCCACCTTCTGTGCTGCACCGCCTTCTGTTGCTGCGCCACGTTCTGTGCTGCACCACCTTCTGTGCTGAACCACCTTCTGTGCTGCACCGCCTTCTGTTGCTGCACCACCTTCTGTTGCTGGAC
>WIPJ01067266.1:432845-453957 GCA_018155075.1 Cassiopea andromeda | reverse complement strand
GCTGCACCACCTTGTGTGCTGAATCACCTTGTGTGCTGCACCGCCTTCTGTTGCTGCACCACCTTCTGTTGCTGCACCACCTTCTGTGCTGCACCGCCTTCTGTTGCTGCACCACCTTCTGTGCTGTGCCACCTTCTGTTCTGAACCACCTTCTGTGCTGCACCACCTTCTTGGCGTGCCTCCATCTGAGGAGTGAAGGCAGGGCCACCGAGAAGGGGGCTGGGGAGGGCAAATTCCCCCAGGGCCTCAAGGTCCGATGGGCCTCATATCGCCCAATGCTTCAAAGTCTGGGGCCTCATAATGTACATCGGTAGTAATTTCCCATAGGTAACTTCTAGACCCTGGAAATTTGTTGCTCGCTTTGATCGCAGGGGACCTCATCTTTCTCTTTTGCCTCGGGGCCTTTGAGTCTCTTGGTGGCCCTGAAGGAAGATTAATGCAATTGAAGCGCCATAGATTCACAAGTTTTGAGCTTGGAGATAACATCCCCAGTTAGTATTTTCCAAAAGTTAGTTATGCTTATCTCCACTGGCTCGGCTACTATATCATAGAACTCACTGTTGGATTTGAAACTAACATCAATCTAAACGCTGAGAGAAAGAAAGATAAATACATGCAACTTACTTGTGATCTTTCTTCGAGGTACCGTAGTGTCGATTTCATTAATCTCTCCATTAGCTCACTAGGTATTTTTGGGAAATCTTGTAACTCTTTCATTGCCATGTGCAAGGATCTTAATATCGACAAACAACACTTAAATTATGCCTTAAGGAAACTAACTGCGATCATCATCCGATCCACCTACTACATATTCTGCATGAGAAACAGGCCTTAGACTAACCCTGATCTTCTTACTTACTGAACTATAAAGTTACATGTTATTTCTCTTTTTAGTTTGGGTTTTTTCTCATTTTAATGACTAAAAGTAACCTTGTCAGCCAGATACGAATTACCTGTATTCAGAGAGATTTGTATTTGTAAATTTTAGTTGGAATATATACATGAGAAGTTTAAAAAAAAATTATTATGATATTTATATAGATTGCAGGCTCGCCAATTACATACTACCTTCTTTTTTATTAAAAAGTTCTTTTATGTTGGTTAAAGTATACAAATATAGCTAACGAGCTAATTAACGCCAACAAAGTAAAAAAAGAAAAATTATTATACAGATTTTGTAAGAGAAAAGAAACTATAAAGACCCTACTCCATTGATAAAAATTTTGCACATTATGCAGATGCAAGTACTTCCTTTCCATGATTTTATTTTCTGTTTGAATTTAATTAGTGTGCCTGAGTCCTTCATCTCATCCGTTAATGAGGCCCATAAATTGTGACCTATGTACTGAATATTTTCAATTCCTTTTGTTTCTGTCCTGATATTCGGCAATCGCAAATGATTTTTACTTCTCAAGTAATATTGGACATCTCTCTCAGCAAATATGTTTTTCATAATTGCTGGATTTAGTTTACTTTTTTGTTTTGAAAATTTCAACCTTGAGCAACTGCAGATTGTGCTGATGAATGTATGATTAAGTATGTTATTTTCATGAAGTTTCAAAAAAATGAGTTCCATTATTTTATATTTAACTATATACTTATAAAATTCTCGCTGTGCACACATCTTAGCTTCTTTTTTTCATTTTATGCTTACGTTAGTTAATTTCTTTATACAGACTTGCCAATAATACACTGCCTGTAATTAGAGCGGTGTGTCCTTGTAACTTTGTAAAATTTATTTTCTAATAAATATGAGATCAAGTTTAAAAAATTATTAAAAATTTTTAAGGAGGGTAACCCTTCAGCCGCAGCTGTTTTCAAGGGGGCCCCCATTTAATTACAAAATGAAGTTGGAAAAAGAATTGAAAAGCCTAGTTACGAATTCTACCAAAAAGCTAAACAAGAGTTGTATACAATGATGAAAGTAGGTCATTATGTAATGGCTAAAGGAAGTATAAAAGTAGTAGAAAATATTTTGCTTTTTGTGTATATTTCATTTAGAGAAGGCAAAGCTAGTAGCCTTGTTCTGTTATAGGTTTCTTCCCCACCACGTATTTATGCAGAGCATTAGTAGGCAAAGACATGTGTACTAGTAGCCAAAGACTTTTTAGAGGAGGCAAGGCTAGGTGCTATAATCTCTGCCAAAAGTCTTGGAACACTTGCACTTCTTCTGTTACTGATTGTTATATACAGTGTGGAGAGGTGAAGAAAAAGTCGCTATACTTGCAGATACTTCTCAGGCAAATTCACGCTTGATTCAACATTGTTTTAAGGGAGGAGAGGATTTCAATCGTTCGATATAAGCAAAACAACTATTTTTATCAGAAATCATGCATTAATTAATTGGTGTTCCAAGAACTTTTGGCAGAGATTGTAGCTTCGATTCTGTTATTAGTCTATTCCACATTCTTGCACCCTTGTAGGAAAAGCCTTTCTGCCCACTGGAGGAAATTGTCTTTGGCAGCTTAGGTCTGTGGCAGTATTTCAGTAGTCTGTGACCAAACCCATTTCTAGAGTTAAAGACAATAATTTGCGATTCATATTGCATAAGGTCTTCAATCGTTTTGCAACCTAGGTCATTGAGTAATGGTTTGCTAGGAGCATCATCATTACTGCCAGTTATTATCCCGGCTGCATGATTTTGAAGCTTTTGTAGTTGCTGGATTTCAGCAAGGCCACAGACACCCCAGACTGCGCAGCAATAGCGAAAATGTGGATCAACCAAGCCTGTGTAAAGGTTTTTAAGTGACTCTAATGGTAAAAACCTTTTGGCACACTTAATCTGCCCAAGAGATCGCGAAATCTTTTTTAAAACTTCATGAATATGTTTTTTCCAATCTAAATTATTGTCAATATGGACTCAAATATACGTAATGGATTGACCACAAGACCCTTATCATGTATGTGCAGATTTAGTTGCTCAGTTTGACTTTTAAAGAGAGCAAGCTTCTGTTTAGTGGAATTACCATGCGTTTCTGATATATTCAGGGAAGGCCTGTTACCTCTCAACCCTTTATCAAGAGCTTCGAGGTCCTGGTTTAATGACCTGTTTAACTGATGCATACCATGATTTTGATAAATTAGGCTAGTATCATCTGCATACATGTAGACTTGTTGATGGTTTTAGAAAGATCATTAATGTAAAGTAGAAGCAATAAGAAGCCATAACATGAGCCTTGGGGGACACAAATACATATATTTTGAACTTTGGAGTCTAATCCATTAATTCTTGTAACCTGGAGCAGTTAGGAAGGTACGACTTGAGCCAAGCTAGCTCGGAAGACTGGATACCGCAATGAACAAGCTTTTGAATAAGGATTTCGTGATCGACTGTATCAAAAGCTTTTTTCAAATCTAAGAATATATGTCCAACATATTTTCCTACATCTAGTCCACTGTACCAATCGTCAGTGCATTTCAGAAGAGCAGTGACTGTAGAGTGAAGTGTACTGAATTCAGATTGGCTTGGGGCTAAGATATTATTTGTACTTGAATGTTGATATAGTTGGTTATACATTAATCTTTCAAAGAGCTGGTGAAACGACTGGAAGGGCTGATTCTGGCCTATAATTTTCTTTGGCTCTTTTATCTCATATTCATCAATATTTTAGGAGGGTTACCCTTCAGCATAGCTGGTTTACAACGGGACCTCCTTACAACTATTTATATATTTACATGTATAAGCTAAAATACAGATATAAGCTATAGTTTTAATTACAGTATACTAATATCTACTAAAAAGCAGATGAAAATAGAAGAAAATTTGAAAAAATATGTAAGGAGCAGGTAAATGGCGCCATGCGAGCATGTTCTTTAGCTTTACTTTAAAGGTTTGAAAAGTATGAGCTGTTGTACAGTCATTTGGCAATGAATTTCAAATCGTAGCACCCCTTATCTTCGTCTTTGAGAATATGAATAACCCTAGCAGTTTTCCAAAGTGCAGGGAACTCCCTTTCCTTCAAGGACTTTTTAAACATACACGCTATTGATGATATAAGGCAAGGCAAGTTTGAGAAAGTAACTAGAGATATGATTTCTGTTATTAGTTTCCTTTAAAATGTTTTTGAGGACAACCTAACATTTCTCATTATCTATGCACAAAATTAAACGTTGTTTATTTGTGTCAATTTAGTATGTAACGTTTTCCTAACTTAATTAATTATTGAAAGAGTTAAAAGTTGTTTAGTCTTCGCATTTATATACTTGAATGACGATAGAATCGCCATATCTTGTTTCCGGCGGGCATTCAAAACACTGTTATTTCGTTGGTAGAAAACACCCATGCCTCTGTGCTGAGATGGCACGCTTTAGCTCTTGGTCAGCTATGCATTCATGTAGGCTACAGATTTTATCGAATCTCTGATAATAATAGGCGCTGATGTTAAAATGTTGTGTGGATGTTGACAGTCCAACGTATGATAATTCGGACGAGATCATGGGTGGAATTTTATTGAAGGAAATAGTGGCTTGATAAAATAGATAAAATCTATTACTATCGTCTTTGCAAATCCATGACCTGTTTCTACTATCTGCATTCATTCATTTGCACAAGGTATTGAAGCATGACTGAATCATTCAATGCAAAGATTCTTCGCAAAGTTTCCTTTTTCAGAGGAGAGCTAGCTAGCCTAAGGGGCTTTTGGTTAAGTGAGTGGTACCAGGGGGCAGTTGCGTCGTGTGACCTCCTTTTCTGGGGGGGGGGGGTGTAGGGCAATGATATACCTACAGAAACTGATAAAGTTTTAATTTTGCCGACAGAGGTGTGAATTTACTGACATAAGCGATATTTTAGCAAGAGTTCCTAATTTCTATGAGGTGCGTTGCTACAAGGAAGAGCATTTTCGAAAGTCATTGAATCAAAATTCACCTAGAAGATCCCCGAAAGTTAGGGGATGTCACACCACCAAACCCCCTCCAATAGCTACGTCCCTGTCATGGCGTCGGAAGGTAATTGTGGAATAGCGGGGTGAGTGGCCAAGCGGCCCACCCAGTTCCATTAGCCTAGCTGAATTTAAGCATGGCTGTGTACGGTCAGAAACTGGATGGGCGACCTCCAGATGAACGACCAAAACAGCTCACTCCGCCGTCCTTCGGAAGGGACGTTAAACTAGGGGTCCCATGCCTGGATGTGGCATGCATAGTAGGCCTAAATTAGCTGGAAAAGCTAGATATAACAGCCTACGCAGAATAAAGTAAACAACAACAACAACAAGAACAACAACAACTACGAATCGCTACCTTGCTAGCTTTGTACGTAGGACAGTTCATAACTAAAAAGCTCGTGAACCATAGAAGATGATGCCTTTATTGGCTAGGTTGGGTCTTTTTATTAATGTGTTCGCATTTATTATCAGCAACTGGATTGAGGATCCAACTTTAGAATTATCTCAATTTAAAGCGCAGGGAAAAGAACACACCCTATTGCTGTTTCTGATACTGTGATCATATGCTGTGATCATCGGATTTCAGATACACGTTTTTTTATAAGAAAAAAGTTTATAGGAAAATGAGGCTCAAATCGTCAAAATCTTAAGAAAATCGTAAGAAAATCTCGAGGCTCAATTTCCAAAATTAAGTTTTTTATAGGCTAAAAATCGGTATTTCGTCGTTATTGCATTTAAAATGTTTGAAGATGGGATTCAAATTCAAGTATACAATATCAATAACGAAAGTGTAAACCATTTCAGCCAGTTTATTTCAGTAAAAGTTAAGAAAAATGTAAGAAAATCTCAGGCTGAATTTCGGGAAAAGTTGAGAAAATTGGGGCTCAAGCAAAATAATGGTTTTCTTATAAAAAAAACCTATAGTTCCTTCTATTTGTTGGTGGAGATTGTTGTATTATGAAAGCGAAAAGATAGCTAGCTACAAGAGACAAGACTTAACTTGCGGTGCTGGTAAATCAGGAATTTTTTACGTATAGCACTTCCAATTCTGCCATATATTTCTTTGAACAACACTTGTGTATTTGGTAAATGCTTCTTCCTCTCTTCCAAGGAACAGTCTTAATTATTCACTGGGGGTTTTTATATCAAATCGAAAGGATAAGCAGCTGCTGGAGAGCATATTTTCAGTTGCAGAATTTGTTTTGTCGACTATTTTCCAACAAGTTTTTGGCTGAACTTTTGTCAGATAGAACCCTTGAATATCTTGCGTCACTTTTACATCATTGGCCTAGAACAGCCTTTTCATTCCAAATCCGCATTTTTAAACACAAATGTTTAGATAAATTATTGTACAGATGTCTCGACCCATACCTCTATTAATCCCCGAAGCTCGGCCTCTGTGTGGACCAAAGATAATCGTGGTGGCCTTCTGTTTACCTAAAGCTTAATGGAAGAGACTATTCAGGCGACGCAACTAAGAAAGCCTTAAGAAATCCTTATAGTATTTGAAATGATTACTGTTCGTATTGTTATTCCCAATACGATTTACTGTAATTTCTCGCCTAGAAGTTTTTCTATATAATCAAATACTCGCTACTATCCAAACATGCAAATCCTTTGTTTTCTTTCTTTGTTTTAGGCCAGGTGGTCTCATTACTTCTGCGGGTGATCAAAACCACGACTGTAATTAACATTTACCTACAAAAACACCTTATATAAGACTCCATCAATAACCCTGTTTAGCATGAGCATAATAATCCTTAATTGTAGTCGGTATTTGATTTTTTTAAGAATCCAAATGCTTAGCAATCCCCTTAATATTTGCCAATCTATATCCCAGCTTCTATATTGTGTATAACTATTCATGTTCCTACATCTTCAGGTTTATACAATTAGTATCTTCAGCTCTGATTTTAGAAGTAAGAGTAGGGTGAAGGACATATCCATCTTCATCTTTGAGAGTTCTGTGTAGCTAAGTCTCTACACTCAGCATTAAGCTGTGTATTTCCATATACTGGATTTTGTCGCAAGAAAATCATCTTCTTGACTTTTCTCGTATAACATGTGTTATCCTTCTTAAACTTTCTATTGCTAAAGAGCTTCTTCAAAGAGGTTTCTTGTTTAGATTCATCGAAGACACAACTCTATGTTCTGGAGGACGCGGCTCTCTATTTTTCTTGTCTATCTATGAGTAGTGCTGTATGACGTAAACAGTAACTAGGCATAAGAGATTAGAAGATAAAGAGCTTAACTGGAGCTTTAAGCAATGGTACAGAGGGTCAATTTCAACGTTTGGTAGGAGACCAAAGCATAGACAAGTCAAAAAAAAATTACTGGCACTTATTTCCAGTGCCAAAAATGCGCAGGTGGAAGCCAAGCGGTCCAGCCAGGTCCATTAGCTTAACTGAAGTTAAGAATGGCTGTGCACGGTCAGAAACTGGATGGGCGACCTTCCAGATGAACGACCAAAACAGCTAATTCCGCCGTCTTTCAGAAGGGACGTTAAACTAGGGGTGCCATGCCTGGATGTGGCATGCATGGTAGGCCTAAATTAGCTGAAAAAGCTAGATATAACAGCCTACTCAAAATAAAGTAAACAATAACAACTCGAAGAGTAAGCGCTTGTTTTCATTAGTAGTAGAATAAGGAACAGGGCCACTTAGAGAATTCTGAGTCCCCGGGGCGGAAGAGATAGACGAGGCCCCTTGCGAGTGAAGTTAGCAGAAGACGTTCATGGTCTAGAATTAACTTCAGAAGGTACCCCTGGCTTACTTTCTACAGCATCTCCAATGCATAGTTACTATTTACGTCATACAGCACTACTCACAGAGCCCCCCAGACCTTGAAACATAGAGTGTTATGAGGCGCCTTGAGCCCCTGGGGCAATTTATCCCCCTGCCCCTCCCTCTCGGAGTCCCTGATAATGAAGCTGGGATATTGAAACTCCAGGATAGAGTATGCATGCCATAGTAATTGCATTACCATGTACTAGGTTGATTACATACTAGACATGCACTATCTAAGTCCCAGCATATTTGTTCGCAATTTTCTGGTGTATACGTGTGCTGTTCCACATTCTTCTCTGCTTTTTCTTGATGTTGTGAAATTTTCCTGTTTGTGCTTAGACCGCTTTGATGTTAATGAAGATATGGATAGATGCACATCTCTGAAAGGGTGTGCATGTACAGCGGTTGCATATAAACAAGGGCACGCTGGGACAGGGGTGCATATGAACTGGGGAAAATTGAATTAGGGGTGTGCATGGAAAGGGATGCATTTAAACTGGGGTTAATTAAGCAGAGGTGCATATGAACATTATTGCACATCCATCTCATATATAATTTTGTCGGTCCCAACGGTGGGTCTTTTCAGTAGTACGCAGCCTATGATGAAAAGTTGAAAGCAGAAGGAGGCGAAAGTTGAATAACCAGGCCAGAAAGTTTATCTAAGAATCCCTACAGCCTCAAGCAACAGCTCAATGTGCAAACTCGATAATAGATCTACCTACTCACGCCTTTTATTCCTCATGTATCATTGATCATCTCTTATCGAAATGCATGTTTCTGTTGCTGTTATTACCACGCCCTGTAAAGACCACGCCCGCTAATTGTCATACCCAGCTCAATGCAAAGGTCTGACTATCTATTTCAATCAGTGCCTACTTTAGAGTGGTCTTGACCACTATTTGCTGTCTTGGAAAGAAAACGTTGTGGTAGGAATGGAACACTTCAATAAGATTCTTGTTCATAAGACTCGTTCATTAAGTTTCTTGTCGAATAAGCTGATGAGATCTACTAGACTCACTCTTTCAAGTTAGATGAATATAATGAGAAGACGTTCCTTACCCTTTTCAACAGTCTGAAAGGCGTGGCCAGCAAAAAGTTTCTGGGGGCTTCACTCCAAGATGACTCTTCCTATTCAGGCTATTTATCCACTACATTTTCCCTTTACATGTGTAAATGAATGCTATCATCAATGAACACTTTACCAATATCTTTTTCAATCATTCACAGTGAACTCTTGTGAATGAAGTTTGCTGAGTAATGAAGAAACTTTCTAAGTCAGCTTTAAAATCTTCCCTTGAGTGATTACAAAAAAGCACCAGGAGGCTTCGTTGTATGACTAGACCAGGGGTGTCCAAACTACGGCCCACGGGCCAAATGCGGCCCGCCATCCAGTTATTATTGACCCGCATAAAATCTGAAGATACATTTGTATATCATATAAGTTTGTATATATTGTCAATTTTTTTGCAAACGTTGAAGAAAGTTTATGATATGACTAGTCCAAAGCACAGCATCACTGCTACCATTGAGAGCAATATTTTTGACTTCATATACGTAGGCGAGCTAGAAATCAACACAGAATTAACGCATCACTGTCCTAAGTACAGTGTGTGGCCTGGCCCGTTGCCTATTACAGTGTATATGGCCCATACTGCAAAAGCTTTGGAAACCACTGGACTAGACTATACCATTTGATATTAGCCCTGTTATTGTATGGCATAGTAACAGAATACTGAGAATAATGTCCGGTTTAGGATCGATATGGAATGAACCATGGAGTTTACAGAAAGAGCGGTGCTGGCCAATCATGCTAAATTAGGCACTAGCATACCGTAACTCTTGTATCAAGCCCCCGTAGGGCTTGCTATCAAGCATGATAAAGAGGGGCTTCATAGAGTATGGTTTATAAGAGAAGGGGACTCAGTACTATTGCCTAATTTAGCATGATTTTCCAACACCACTGTTTCTGTAAACCCCAGGGTGCACCCCATGATGATCCTATGCCGGACATTTTTCTCAGAATTCTGTTGTTACGCCATACAGTAACATTAACAAATGGTGTGATATAGAGGACAAATATTATGATAACCTTGAGGAAAGGAGAAAAATGGGACTGGGGGCTAAGCCCCAAACGCTTTTTGCTGACCACGCCATTCACACTGTTGGAAGGCGTAGGAAACGCCTTTTTACTATATCCATCTAACTCAAAATTCTCAGAAAACGGACTTTGGTAGACTTTATTAGTCTTTTGGTCAAGAAACCTATCGAAGGACTCTTGTGAACGAGAAACTTATCAAAGTGTCACTTTTCTCCCCACTTACGTTGCACTCTAAGACCTCTACTTGAATTTCCAAGACTACTATTAGTGGCAAAAGTCAAAAAGTCAAAATTCCTTCCCGCGCGCAATGGCGCATAGGGCGGCGCTTTTCTCGGTTTCTATAGCCCTAGGCCACGCGTCTGCGAATGCAGTGAGATCTACGGCGGGAGGCTGATCCACTGGTAGCTCCGCGAGTTTAACTGTCCCATTCCATTCTCATCTGTCGAGCACCACACGAGAAGGCAGTGAGTACCATTTTTAAAGTCTTTAGTACGACTTGGCCGGGGCTCGAACACACGACCTACTGGTTGTGAGGCAGACTTTCTAACCACTGGGCCATCACTCTGTTTATTTACGGTAAAAACTACTCTAAATTAGGCACTGGTTAGTCCAGAAATTACGGTAAAGCCGATTTACCAAATATGGTTAGAATAAGACCATATTCAGAAGTGTTTTGTTTGTTCTCGCATTTACATAATGGTTTTTCTGTATTTTTTCATGGGCCTGAGCTTCGTGTTGTCCTACCATGGAGCTAGTTTGCTCGCTGTGTTGACTGTAAATTGGCTGCCATATGTTTATATTTAATCCGTTCCCTTTCTGTGATATATTGTCTATAGTCAGTACACATAACTCTCGATGTACTTTCTTATACCATAAATTATAAACTTGAAATATTTACTTTCATAAGATCCCATTACTCACAAGTCCAGAAACTAGCAGAATATTCAGATGTTTTCTTCAGCTTTGCACGTAAAATAAGGACCAAAGATCATATCTATTGTCATATAAACAGCATTGGGAGTGGAGTTTTGTCCACCCTATCTATGGTAGCGCTTATTGAAGCATCCCTTTCCGTGGCCTAACTATTTGCCTTTTGCATAAGGCTAAAGCTGTACGATGACCCTGTAATGTAAACTAGATGTATCCTAATAATTTATGCATTGTTTGTTGATCACTTGTGCACCGTTTGAATACTCAACCTGTATTTATTTGTTGCGATTTACGCCTGCTTCTTGCGTTGCTGGTTGCGTTGGAGCAATAAGCGTAAACACTATCAAATTGCGAACATTTTTCTGCTTGGATAGACTCATCATTACTGCCTTTCTAACCGTTTCTCCGATTATAAAGTGCGAGACGTTACTATAAGAATGGATCTAGATCGGCGATTGTTGTTGCAAGGAATGCACCATAGAGTGAGTACATTGTAGATTGACATATGCCTCATTTAGAAATTGCATAACTGGCCTCTCTTAAACATTACCAAGCAATGGTATGTGTTTGAATTGAAGAGATGCTTTCAAATTTTGCTGTTACAAAAAAACTGTTATCATTAGCAGAAGAAATATTACTGCTTTAAATTTTAGTGGATATTGCAAAAAAAGGATCCAAAATGAATTCATGCGGCACAGAAATTTCCTCGTTGTATGCGATAAAAGCATACTGTAGGCTTTATCGGCATCTTTAATTTTATGTATATTTTTACTATATCTAGTATTAGCTGAAATGACAAGGGTAACGTATCTTCAACTTATATTAATCCTTAATGCTTATCTTTCTAGCCATTTTTCACTCATTATTTCAGCTGTTTTGGAAGGTAGTTTGTTTTGACTAGGAGTAACGACCGTTTTGAACGACTCCATTGTTCATAGAGCAGTAAGGATAGAATGCTAGGACTTCAATCAATCTTGCTGACATCTGAAATAGGAAAGTTGACACCATTATTAATGAGGTTGATAATGTGGGGAGTTTCTACCATTAATGGATTTTTCTGCTTTACCAAAACATAGAATGTTGACTTTGATGGGCCTTTCAATGTTTTATGTGGTTGTAGGAGACCATTTTCGTACCCTCGCAAATATATAGAATTTTATAGGGGCATCCACAAAAGTTGTCCGCACCTTGGGGGGAGGGAGGGGGTTAGCGAGAATGGGGAAAAAGTGGTAGGGGAGAGAGGGGGTTTAGCTGTAAGTGGACGTCCTTTTCAGTGTGGTCCCTGTAAGAGAGAAGAGGGCATTTATAGATCATTTTATCATTATCTTCCCCCAATAAAGATTGAAAAATAAAGAGGTAAACGAGAAACAAGTATAGTATGCATGTCTTTTTCAAAAAGTTCTTGTTTTCCACAGTTTTTGTAGCTCATTATTTGTCTTCCGATGCAGTGTCCGCACGGACAGGGGAGGGGTTGTTAAGCAAAATGTAGACAGGGGGAGGGAGGGGGATTGATAACTGACAAAAGTGTGCGGACATCCTTTATGGCTGACCCCAAGTAGGTGCGGGCTAATTCTTAAGTATCATGCGGCAGTTAGAGACGATTCTTAGCTATTGTACATTATCTGCTGTGGATACTCTTTCGTTTTGATGTTTTACATCTGTATATTTATCTAGGATTTGGCAGTTTATATTTCGGCGCAGGACGATAGTCAATTGCAAAATAACCTGTATTTAAATATATTGGGGGGTTGTGTATAGTTTTGGAGCGAAAGAGGCCTCCCCCTGTTTCAGTTTAATTGTGGGTGTGTCCTCTACCTACTAAAGGCAGCGCTGTACTCTTCAAAAAATTAGGGAGCTACATCCCCCTCTCCTCTAGCCCCCTATTCCGTTGCCCATGTGTTCCTGTTTCAAGCCATCTGAGCTATGGCTGGGTAGCCGTTGGAGGATAATCATTTAAATATTTGAGTTTAATTTAAGAGTTCAATACTGTTTGAGTTTTTATTGAGGTTGTTTTGTATGGTATGGTTTATCGCATGAAATACCTGATCATCTGGTTAGTTAATATGTATTTTTAAGGACTGGTGTTAGTCTTCACGTTATCACACTGCTTCAATATCGCTACGTATCCCCATACTGGCAAGATAATCCATGCCAATGGCCTTCTGAGTAATGAAAGCTTTCAGAATATGTAGACGACTTGTTTACTGTCGAGATTTATGTAGATTCTTCAAAGCTTCCCATTGAAGTTATCGTAATTCTATTGAAATTCCCCTGTGCGCACACTCCGTTTAAGCTATGAAGCGTTGCGATTTTAGCAAACTCAAATTTTTTAATTTGTGAGTTTGTCTAGCTCCCAACGCTTTGAATCAGCTTCGTTCATATAACACAAACAGATGGCGGTGGTAAATAAACAGGTGAAATGCCCTAAATGATTTTGGGAGCAGTTTTCTTCACCCGCAATATAGCTTTTGGACCATGATACAAGAAATGTTGGTATACAGCGCAGTAGATAGAATTATACTACAGAATCACATTGTTTCTCGCAATTGTTATACCATGTATTGTCCTAACTGTGTATTAGCGGGCGTACGTGCATTCCCGTACTAATATTTAGCCGTCAGTTACCAGTAAAATGCGCTAAATCCGCATTAAATTTTAATTCCTTGACCTACACATGTGTTGTATATTTGCTCGTGTTGTGAGATTCTTCGCATACGATCTCTGCGTTACTGTCTGCTAGCAGTTTGGTTTCTTAGCTCTAGAGTTTGACGTCTTACTTCATGTTTTTTTTGAAATGAGTTGCTCTTGCTTTCAGATGTCGCCAGTCAGGAGCTCATCTCTTACTAATGGATACTTGGATCATGGAACCAGCCCTATCGAAAACAAATCGACGACGCGGTGAGTTTTGGCATTGTATTTGGTACTTACGAGGGTCAACACTTCGTCTTATTTTAATCGGCATGCTTAGCGGTTCTTTTCCCAAAGCTAAGTTCATGCTCATATCGGTGTTTAAATAAGGTTTTTGTTGGAATTTTGTATTTGGTGAACAAACCTGAAGGCGGTAGATGTGAAAATTAATTTTGAAACACTTAATATGGTATTGAAAAAGTTGAAATTTATTACAGTAAATTATTTTCAAATTTCATGCAGACACACATCCATACATACGTTCATTCATACATTCATATACATACATATGTGTATATATATATTTTTATATATGTATATATATATATTTATATATATATATATATATTTATTTATATATATATGTATATATATATAAATAAATATATATATATACATATATACTTGTATATACTCCTTTGAATCATTCATTCATTTCTTTATTCACTTGTTCACGCATTTATTCCTTCATTCATAAATCATTTGTGTGGAATATCAACATTTGTCAAGTGCTATCATTACGAACTCGCTGTCTCTGTTTGGCTGCAGGTTTGATAACTAACCACGTTCAAGCAACAATTGTCTGATAATTGTAAAGCCTGTCTTCTACTACGTTCTGAATCGGGTATAATTTCAATCAATAGACGATGATAGTTGTTCCTTCAAATCAACAGATATTTTGAGGTCGAGATTTCAACTATCTTTTCATCAAATGGGCTTCTTGCTGTTTGCTATAAATGAAACAAAAAATGTTTGGTCTTCGTCTATTATATCAAAACACTCACTTTTAAAAACTCTAGCATCATGCTTCTACTCGTCGTTTCATCAAAAATCTTCTAAAGAGTAGAAGCTTTTGAATGATATTTCCTGTAAATTTACCATAGTTCCTTAAAGCTTCTTCGGTATTTCACATTCAAAATTTTCTGCAGGACTCTTCTTAGGTGATAAGGCAATGGTCATTTTCCATTCGTCTACATACTATTTAATGGAAACTCTAGCTTACCTCATTGCACTTAAAGAAAGGTGCTATTTATGGTTTAGTGGGTGAGCATTTAGGTTTATAGTCCAGTAGTATATCCTTACACACCACTTTAAATTTAGAGGATTATTGTGATTCGCATCTCGAATCCTTGGGTGTAATGTATTTAGGAAAAAAGTTCATCAGTGATTTTGCATTAGAGCCAATGAAGTTGAAATGAAAACTGTTTGACAGTTGAATTCGAGAGTATGGTAACCTTTTCATTCAAAACTGGACCACCTCACAGAAAGTGGTTTAGTGGTTACAGCTCTGGAATTCTGTTTCGTTGCCACTTTTTCAGGCTGTTAGCCTGCAAATCTACATGTCTAGTGCTGAATGCTAAATGCCCTGTCTTAGGAGCATTTAGTAATGTAAAACATATTTGTTATAGTGTAGGTATAGCTTACGATCATCCTTCATTCGAAACGGTTCGTGGACGCGGTGCTGGAAATCTTTTGGAAGCAGTCAGTTTTAGAGCTATGCGGCCATTATTGTATATTATATTTAAGGATTATATTTCTTAAGATATAAGCGATATAACGTCTATATCAGCGAAGGATATATCGTTTATGCCTAGAGCTTTGATGTATAGTATTATACTTTATAAGGAATAGTCTCTTGGTAGTAAACAGAGAGTATTTCCTAGTGGACTAAAATTCATTCTTGTCTGGGAGAATGAAAGACTTTTGTTTTTAAAGATAGCGTATGGTAAAAGTACACCATACGTTTTGAATGAGCTCATGCCTTTTGTTTCGTAAAAAGCTGAAAATTCCTCCACCCAAAGCTATTTCAATCTGTCATTGTTTTGTGCACATTTTGTCTTTGTAGTACATGTGAAATGCTAACTAAAATGAACTGTGGTTAAAATATATATCAACTCTCTGGTCTCAAGTAGATGGTGGCAAATGTAATGGTAGCTAATAACGTCACTCAAAGTTACAGCCACTGCTCAGGATAAAAACACTTTGACGCGTCTGCTCTAGAAAGCAGCAAATAACTCGTTGTATATAAACCAAAATAAACGATGGCGTCGAGCTATCACGTTGCGATATGATTGAAATTTGTCTGCTATCAAAATTTAAAGAAATCTGGTTTACTTTTTCTTCCTTTGTTAAGGCAGATAACACTCGCTGTATCTTTACACTCACAGTACACATACATTCATATATCTGCCAACTACCTGCAATCTGGTGTATTTAGAACCCGACACAATAGTCCCCAATAGTACCAAGGTATGATAACATTTGTTTCCACGAAAGCATTCTCCTCCGCATTGAATTCGAACAATTTGATGCGCAGATCAACAAACCTTGCTATCGATGTGTCAATGTTGGATGTTCAAAATCCGTTGCAACTTCAACATCTAACTTACAATATCCGAACAGAAGACGTTTTTTAGAAGCGATCCATCACAGGAAGATCAACTTCTCCTGGCAAGTGCTGGTTTATTATCTCTGAAGACAGTTATATGATATCTTGCCCTTAGGATATCTCTCTACAGAACAAAAGACATAGGAGTATTGAATTGAATTACTCAAAGTCCAGTTTACAGTCTCTATAGGAACTGTATTGCGTACCTCTAGAATGGGTTCTTTATAGCACGAAGTTAAATCCTTTTGAGGTTCTTGTGGAATTCTGCTATATCGAATTGGCAGTCTTTGTTGATAACCGCTATTTTGGAATGGATAACAAACACAGCCCTTTCCTACATGTGACTTCATTCAACTGGAAGTTTTGCTGGTGCCAACGCTAAGTTTGACAACCACTCTTGATTTGCCTGACGGATAGTTGATCTTGGGTTAGAACTGTGGTTTTCAACAAGGGTTCCGAAAGTACAATCCAGGAGTCCTTCCAGAAGTCACACACATACTGTGATAGACAGTAATGTTTAATTCTGCTGTGCAGATATGTGAACAAGGGCTGTCGAGCTACTGGAATATTTCCTTGGGGTTCCTCTCCAGCAGAAAGTTGAAAGGTACTGGGCTCGAACAACGTCATATCTCATGCAAGGGTGATTCTTGCAGGTACGTCATCTCTGTCCTCAGTGGGATAGGAAATATAGGGCGTAGAAGAATTTTTGTCATTTTTCAGACGCTCTCTATCTTCGAATATCGGAGTGATGGCTCAGTAGTTTTAGAGCGTCTGCATTACAACAGGAAAGTCGCAGGCTCAAGCCCCGGTCGAGTCATACCAAAGACTTTAAAAATGGTACCCACTGCTTTATGAGCGAGGTAGCATAATGGTTAGAGCGCATGCCTCCCATGCGGAAGGTCTACGGCTCGAGCCCGACTCGATGCCCTGACTGAACGCTCGCTCACTGTTCACCCAGCAGCAAATGGATACCCAATGGGAACACTGGGGAGATAAAGGCAACGAGGAAAGGAACTGGCCACCCTACCTCACATGCCGATGGCTCAGGATAAGTGTCCTCTCTAACAGGCACTCCCCCACGTACGAAAGTATACGGGACTACCTTTAATTTAAATCCACTGCTTTCTCGTCTGGTGCTCAATGTATGAGAATGCATTGGGAAAGTTTAACACGCGGAGCTACTAGTGGACCAGTCCCCCGCCGCTGTAGCTTTCACTGCACTAGCAGTCGTGTGGTTTACGGCTACTTGAAACAGAGATAAACACCGTCCTTATGCGCCATTGGTGTGGGAAGGACTTTCACTAACTCTATCTCTATCTTCAAACACCATCTACTCATTTTGTTCTTATACGTCACCCTTACGTCAATAACCCTACCTTGATTAACACGTCTTCATATACAAGAAGCGATCGAGCATCGAAGTAGAAGCAATTCTGCTTTCCCTTTGCCAGAGTTTTTTTTAACCAACAGATGGCTACCTGAAGATTTGTAAAAATTCTGCAGAGGAAAGACCAACATCCATCTAAAGTTAGAAAATCTATGAATGCATTTGGTAACAGTTTGCATTCTTTGATTTCTGCGCGGGGAAGCATCACCAAGTTGTGGCGCTTGCGCGAACGGAAGCACTGAAAGTAACGCGGCGCGGGTTGGATACAGCGAAAGTAGCACTATGAATAGGGTTTTCACCAAAGTGAGGCTACAGATTATTCCTTATTCCGTGTTTTGGCGCGTGTGCCATTGGAACCGGTTAAAATAGTGCCGTAAATAGGGCCTTCACCAAATTTAGCCGCGTCTGCCGTTGGGAACAGGGAAAATGGCGCGCGGAATATATCCCCCGCGTATACAAAGAATGCAGTCTGGATTTGAGACAGGTAGAAGCCGGGCAAAATGTTTTGGAATTCGTGACCGTTGCTCGCCGCTGCACTTGCTTTTCGGCAACAATCAACAATCCAGGCATAGGCCCTACGTTCCCTTGAAAAATTACCAAAAATCTCCAAAAATTACCTCCTCAATTGACTGGACGTGTAGATTCTCTCCATATAGGGGGCCATTGAAGCATTACGTAACGCCTAGGGGTGGGGGTATGGTCAGTTTTGTTACGAACTATTACAAGGAGTGGGGGTCATAGCGTCACTTCTGGATGTTTCTTTAACTTCTGCCACGTAATATCATTCTGTCACATTAGAACACGAGATCAAGTGATTATTTGTTACATGAAAGTAATGGGTACTATGAAACATGACCAGATACTGGCATTGAAAGGGGAGTCTTAAGGCTTGAAATGTTTCGTAACAAGGGGTGTGAGTAGTACTATCTTTGCTACGATGCGCTACAAGGGGAGTGGGTGGTCAAAATGGGGTATTTTGGTGCTACGTAATTATGGAATGGCCCCTTATAGTAACTTTTCTTGAAACTCCCTCTACTGCATAAAGGGCCTCCTAACTTCACAGTGCCTTCTTATAACTTATCGAATATTTAGAGGAACGCTATTTCTTTAGATTTGAACGGGTTTAGTTGTAGATCACAGAGTTCTATTGCAACCTTTTCAAACATATATGAACACGAAAATCCGCATCATGGGGATTTTGTGACTGTAATAAGCTGTATTCGTATTATGGAATCCAGACAATGGGTTTGAATGCTTTTTCATATGAAGTCGTGAATGGCACGCGAATTCTCAGTAATTTTGCTTTCGTTTGTGAAACCTGTGCAGCTGACAATTTCCACGAGTCGCCATCTTTGTAAAACATAGTCTCCCTGTGTTGATTTGTTGCCTCCCCATTCGGCTTACTTATACATTTTTTGCAATTGTTTATAGTCTCTTGACAATCATTCTATTTGCCTGAGTATTTTCGTGGCGTTTTTTTAATATACGCAAATTGCATTTTCCCAACTTCTTTTCAATTCTTTCGGAGGATTTCGCACAGCAGTAAATAGGAATAAGTATACTGGCAGTTAGCTCTGTTTTGGCGTTGGGCAAACGCTAATTAAGTCATTAGCTATATTACCATAATAGTCTTCTCATTCACGAATTGTGTTTTTCAATAAGCCTTGATTTGGACACGTTTAGCATTCAATTAAACCAGCAAATCTCTTTGAAATTATGTAAATGATCGAAGGGAGAATAAGCAATTTTTTTATATAATAAACTGTATTCATTATTCTCTGTGGTGTTCCATTTATTAGAAGTAAAACTCTAACCAACGGTAAAATCCATGTGTCTCATTTTCATTGATATGGTCAGGTGTGGCTTCGTAGTCTTTATGCTAGAGAAGGTAAGCTTATGAGACTCCAAAGGTGCACTAGGCGAGGGCTAGTGGGCTGTACCTCCCGTGTCAGAAAAAGTCAGCCTTGTTGAAGGAGTTTTTACCCTCTTCTCGAAGTTATAGTACCAGTTCTAATACCGTGCTAATCATTTCCTGGCATCACCTGGGATTTTAGTGTATGGCCTAGCTTGAGAAGGAACTTCCTAACACTAATTTTGTGAGATGAAGGAGTTGTATTGGAAGCACTGAGATAGAGCATCGCTGGAGGGGCCTATCTTTGTCTAGTATTTTAATATTTTGACAATTGAAGTTATCTCTGAGGTTTAAATTAATAGTATATTGCTATTGTATTATCAACATTTTGTGCAAAATTTGTAACGAACAGGGAAGAGAGATAGAGAGTCTTGCTTTTGAGGAAAGTCTAGAAATTGTTTGATGGCATTGACGAGCTATGGTTGCATAGATAAGTTATTCTAGTGCTGGAGTTTCTTCAAATGAAGTGACAAAAAAGAGAGACCCATGCTACTTTTTAGAAGAGTGATTCTTTGAGATTACGAGAACAGTAATAATATGGGTGTGTCATAGAAGGGGGTGTGGGGATTTGACACCCCAGCTTTTTGCCAGAGCTCTCAGTAGCTCTTTGGCTTGTCGATAGAATCTGGCTTTGCGGTCGTCACTTGTCGCTAATTCTAGGAAATTTTTTCTTTTCTATGAGGTACTAGAAATTACTTAAAATTACTACTAAGACGATGCCATGGGGAGCAAAAGATTGTGACTACCACCATGATCTTATGTGAAAAGAAAAAGAAAAATAATAGAAAAAATGGGGCAAAGAAAAAGAAAGATTGAAATTACATAAAATTATATACGTTAACTTGTCAAACAATAGATGTCAGTTTGAAGTTATTAGCTAAATAAGAGCTTTAATGGCCTGTTAGTTACTTTTTTTGCTACACCCCCTCTCAAAAGTCATATCAGTGCAGTTTACTATTTTTCCTGCGCTTCCCAATAATATCTTAGACTCGTTTGCACCTTCGGGGGGAAATTCGGCTATTTGCTGATGTTTATATCGTTGTATGTCGGCTTATCGCTACCACCCGAGGATAGAAACATCGGTCTGGGTGGACCTCAATGACATTTAATTGTTGGCTTGCAGTCGATTTTATCGCTGCTTTTGCAGGGTTTTATCTGATGATGTTCAATGTATTTTCTCTCTTTGAAAAAGCCTAATTAGGTTCACTTGAATAGGACACGTAGGCTACTGTACAAGTTTATGTGTAGCGTTTGGCCATTAATTATTTACGTGGCAATGTGAGTTAATGAAAACAGACTGATAACCGTGACTGTCTATTCGCCATTTTGGTCAAATTTCTCGTTATCTCTTTCACGTAATATGTATATTTGATTGTTGAAATCTCTGTCATGCAAGTGGTACCTTTCCACTCTCCATAGTTCTATGAAATGGTATTTCTCCTGCTTCCAAACCCTGTCTAATCTGAGACAAGGTTGCAGGGTACTGAGTCCCGTCACTAGTCTCTAGAAAAACCTGGGTCGAGCAACCTACT
The DNA here is from genome assembly GCA_018155075.1 of Cassiopea andromeda. Taxonomy (NCBI): domain Eukaryota; kingdom Metazoa; phylum Cnidaria; class Scyphozoa; order Rhizostomeae; family Cassiopeidae; genus Cassiopea; species Cassiopea andromeda. The sequence goes on along the minus strand of WIPJ01067266.1, from coordinate 433,133 downwards.
GTCTCATGAGTTAAAATACTACGGTATCATCAGATATCAGTAGTTGTAGTCCTGTAATTTCGAAAAACTGGGGAAAAATCCTTTAATTTTGATATGTTGTAGAATTAATAAGTGCTCTTATGTCTCGAAAAAGCGTCTTTCACTTATTTTTTCGATAAATTTCCGACCCCTCCGCTATTGCTAGGCCCCCCGCTTATCAGATTTGCAGCTATTCTATAAGTTTTTTTTGGAAGAAATCTGCAAGAACGTTAGTGCTGTGGCTGAGTTGCCTAAATAATGAATGATTAT
>WIPJ01067266.1:408005-431490 GCA_018155075.1 Cassiopea andromeda | reverse complement strand
ATATACATACATACATACATACATACATACATACATACATACATACATACATACATACATACATACATACATACATACATATATATGAGGCAATAATCCGAACAGTAATTGCTTGCAGTGGCTTTTGTATCAGTGGGTAGTTAACCCAAACTTCCAACCCCACTTATTCCATCCCCTGCTTGTTTCATCTTGAGGGATTTTCCAACTACCCCGCTTATTAAGACTCCCGATTTTTTGAGAGCTGAGAGTATGGTTTGTTTATAAGTCTTTCTCTCTCGTTTTGTACTCATTGTAATTGTGTTGGTCTTCTTGTTGTGCTTCATATAAGAGGTCAGCGGATATGAAATTGAGGCTCTTTAATTAAAATAACCATTCTATTGCTTGTGTATTGTCGAAACAGTGAAAGAAGAGTCTTAGCTTCATAATGATTGCGTAGTAATGACATTGACAATAAATGCTCAAGCGGAGTAAGCTAAAGTAATTATTACATAGCTGGTGAAAAGAAATATCTTGAAATTATTTACTTTAAATCTGTAAGGTGAATTGATATGTTTTATTTTATACTTGAATTGAATAGTCTTTGGTACATTATTGATCAATACTGCCATGGCTGCTGGGAAGGAGTGGAAGGGGCCTCATACCACCCAATGCTTCAAGGCCTTGGGGCCTCATAAAGTAAACCAGCGGGGTGAGTGGCCAAGCGGCCCACCCAGTTCCATTAGCTTAGCTGAAGTTAAGCATGGCTGTGTACGGTCAGAAACTGGATGGGCGACCTCCAGATGAACGATCAAAACAGCTCACTCTGTCGTCCTTCGGAAGGGACGTTAAACCAGAGGTCCCATGCCTGGATGCGGCATACATAGTAGGCCTAAATTAGCTGAATAAGCTAGGTTTAACAGCCTACTCAAAAGAAAGTAAGCAAGCAGCACAACCAACAGTAATTTTCTGTTGCTAATTTCTAGCCCCTGAAAATTGTGTGCTCGCTTCGCCCGCAGGGGGTCTCGTCTGTTCCTTTTGCCTCGAGGCCTCTGAGTTCTCACGGCGGATCTTAATGCTATGTGTAAATATGAGCTTGAATCAGATGCCGATTAGAAGTTTTTCCTCAACCATGATTATGATTTTCTCTTCCGTTTTAGTCATGACATGAAGAACGGAACTGAAGAATCACAAGGTTTTTTGCTCTTTTATTTGTTGTATGTTTCTCCACCTAATTACTAATTGAGATCCAGGGTGCATTCCGTGTAGATCTCACGCCGGAGGTACGCCATTAGTTCCTCAGGTGTACGCCAACGTTTAAGGTTCTGGTAACCCTGGTACCCAATGGTGTAGAAATAAATCGATAGCTAGGGGGCTCTGTTGATAGCTAGGGGGGCTGTTTTCTTGTATGTATCTTAATAAGAAACTATGTAGCTAATCTGCGCAGTTATATAAGAAAACGATAATGTCATCCAAAAAACAACGTATTTTTAGTACCCTATATCTTATGAACTAACAATTTCTCTACAGCTCTTTGAATCTAAAATAGCTTTTTACAGCAGAATATTGAATCTTTTATGTTTCTACTTCGAACAAATTTACAGGGCTAGGGGTGCTGAACCTCCTCAAGTCACAACTAGGGGGCTGGCCCCCCGCGCCCCCTCTTCCACACCACTGCTGGTATACCCTCCTTGTAAGAGGTGTTATGTAGAGGTTGAATGATCCTTGGTGAGTTTTAGATTGCAAAATAGCACCCACCTTGTCTACAACTGCATAGAGAATAGCGGTAATACTATTTCATGGAATAATAATAGGTTTGTGTCACGTGATACTTTGTTTGTATGTCATCAGTAAGGTTCTACGCTATTTTTTATCACTGGTTTGTAATGTAGTGCGAAATAAGGTATGTGAATTGACCCCTAGATAAAAGCTTTTTCTCTCAGTACAATTTTCACTTTATTGGTTTGATATGAATTATCAGATTAACTTACCTATTGTTGACACAGGCTCCAGTCTCTGTATCACTTTGGTTGATTACTTTGAGCGCGATTCACATTGATATGAGACGTGTGTTTGCTGGGCATTATCCATTTGACCTCCAACAATGTTGGGCTTATTCCACCTCGCTGCAATAATGCAATTTATGTCAATGACTTGTGCATCCACAGGCCAATTCTGTTAAGTCAATAGGCAAATATATTATCGCATAAACCTGGTGATGTTATTTTCGTCTAGCAAAGTTTGTTTTCAGTAGCAAGCACCAGCAGACAGCCATAGTTTTCTGAGACGTACCAACGTGATAGCTGTTACCTCGTTTTGATGCATGCGAGTGAAAATGAGGTTTGCAGGCCTAAAAGCAAAATGGCTGATTAGCACAACACCCCTCAATCTTTAGGCTTTCTAAAAATAGCTTGAACTCACAAATTTTTGTAAATATAACCGATCGAGAAGTATTTTTGACAGTACCTTCGAGATGTTCAGGATGTGCACCTTTAATACCCTCAAGAGCCACGACATCGCCAGTTGTCTGATATGCTTTTTGGAAAGTTACTGTATAAAATTGACTTTAGATCTCTATACGAGATATTGCGAAAACGTGCAACTCCTTGAAGCATTTTGTACCAGTTTTGTTGGAGTTTTCCATGGCTTTTCCATAAGAATTAATGCTTTTAGCAGTAGAAAATTTTATGCAGAAAGGTTAAACACCAAATTCTTATTGAAACAGTTGATATTTTCCTTTTCGTAGAAGGCATTCCCACCCAAAAGCTTTCTTGCTCCAAATTTTCAACAGACCAGGGCAGTGCACATGAAAAGAGGTTCTTGTTTTGCGTTAGCAACAAGCCCAGAGGGTGAAATTCCTTGCTGATTGTCATATGAACTTGCAAGGTCAAAGCATATTAACAGAGTCAATACTGTAAACACTGAAGCTGCAAGCCACATGCGATCAGTGACGTCATTGAGGATAATCTTGATTGCTAGTACAAACCCCTTATCAACTAAAATCGACATCTGTTTGAAGATTGTATTTGTTTATGGATATTTTTACCTTGAAAGTACGTCAGTTACTAGAAGGACATACAATAGAACGTCTAACAACCTGGCGATGAATTACAGTTGCGTGTATTTGCTACCAGGATTTTTAAAAAGTTCTTTATTTTACTAATCGTGCTGAAGGCAAGACTTGCGATATTAATAGAGGTGTTTGGGGAGTTAGAGTTGATTAGCTGTTTGGCAAGTCCTTGGTGTGTACTGCTCAAACATAGACACAACATATTATCACGAATGTTTGCCCTGAGGATTTATGCGCAATAAAACAATCTGGAATGGTCAATTCTCTTCTGCAAGTCCTTTCCGAGTGCAATAAAATTATTATTTCTTGTCTTGTTTGTATGCGCAAACCGTGATTTCCGAACGGTTTTGTTTTTGCATCTGCGATGTCTGCTGTCGTGCAGTTGATATCGTGTCAACAAAATCTCCCCAAATCAAAACTCCTAAACAAGGTAATCTCCGGTCGCAGGTGAATACAAAAATAAACTCAACTTTGATGTTTATTGCCCTAAATTACTGATGACGCCATGACAAATAACATTGTTCACCATGTGAAACATCATACTGCTGTATAATCAGTTCATAGCTGGCGTTTTCTGTTTCTATAGATTGCTTTTATTAAAAGTCCCTCAATCACCACTTTGCCTTTTGCACAGCAAATGTAATAAACATTAACTCGTGGCTGTTATTGTATTTAGAGTTGTTTTCTCTCGCATGCTTCTGTTTGGTGAAATAATCATATCTCTTGATAAGCTTGAGATCCTCTAGATCTAATATTTGTTTCAGCTTGATGGATTTTACAAATGTTAGCTAAAAACAACGTTTTTCTTTATCAAGGGTGCCCACACTGTAAATATTGTATTTTCAAAATATATACATTTTAAATGTTGCTAGGAAGTGGCACTCATGTTTAGCTTAAATGAAAGAGTTTATTACTTAGACATTTATTTTCTTTGTAGCTTTTAAATCAATGTATTATGCAATTCCTTTTGAGAGGCCCTCCTTATCAATGCTGGAGTTAACCATGTGGATTTGGCATTGTTTTATCAATATTGTGCTTATCTCTTAGTTTAGAGTTGCGCACATGTTTCCTTCTACAGCTAAGTAATGTGGTGGTTTTCGTGGCCTCGCTTCATGGATTATGACGTTTCAGGTTCTTGTATTGTCGCTTTTCTCTGTTTTCTGATAGCAATGATCACATTATTTAGTTGTCATCGAAAGTTATGATGATTGTGATGAAGGTGATGATGTGATGATGCTAGTGATGATTGCTATGATGGTAATGCTGCTAGTAATGATGTTGATGATGGTGATTATGGTGAGGATGATGATGATGATCGTGATTATGATGATGATGATGATGATGATGATGATGATTGTGATTGTGATTGTGATTGTGATGATAACGCTGATGATGATGATGATGATGATGATGATGATGATGGTGGTGGTGATTATGATGTTGGTGATTATGATGATCATGATGATGCTAGTGATGGTTGCAATGATGGTACGCTGATGATGATGATGATGATGATGATGATGATTATGATTGTGATTGTGATTGTAATGATAACGCTGACGATGATGATGATGATGATGATGATGATGATGATGATGATGATGATGATGGTGGTGATTATGGTGATAATGGTGATGGAACCTACTTTTGGTGGTGGATGGATGCAGATACATGGTGGTAGAGGCACCAATAATGTCTTTTTGTTAAGAGAGAACAAGAGATCCTGCCAAATTGTGCTGGTGCAAGAGATCCTGCCAAATATATTTATTTATTTAGTTTTTTATTATTGATATATTTATATTTATTATATTCAATGTATTTAAAATGAATGCTAAATACTTGTAGTAATAGTAATTTTCATTAGTAATGATAGCTATTTTATTTCATTCCTTTATTTATTATTAATTTAAGAGTTGTTTGATATTTTTGTTTTGAGATACTGCTTATTAAAAGCTTGCTAAACCATTTGCTTGTAATAGCAGCTTATTATTGGTAAGAATTCTCATATTCTATAATCAGATTTCATCGGATTCTTCTCAAGAGTTCGATGAAGTCCATAAATGTTATAGTCTTAAATCCAGCTCACCCTTCAAGATCTTTATTTACTTCTAGCCACGAAATAGTAGTTTTTGTTGCTGCTTAAACTTGTATTTCAGAGCCTCTCTTTTTCCATTCTAGTCATTAGCAGACTTTTAAGGGAAAGTAAATGCCAGTGGCCTAGTTGTGAAAAAAGATTTCAAGATAAAAGAGAATTCATTGTGTAAGTTCTATTTAATCATCCTTGTTAGGTCATTTGTACTAGACATTTTTACAGGTAGTATGCAATTGGTTATCTTGCAGTACATTTAATAATGGATTCTGATCTGAAGCATCGAAAAGAAACAAGTTAATGGAAGCAAAATTATATAGATTGAGCAAATTGATTTTCGTTTGAATTTCGTGCATATCATTCACTGTAAGAACTTAGCTTGGCTGGATTAGACAGCTCGACTTGACAGATAAACTTGTTATGTTGTTGTATGTTGTGGAAGTATACTTCTTGTATTAAATTCAAAGCTCTAAGCAGAAATTACCAAGAAAAAGCTTCTATTTAGGCCTGTGAATCAAACCTATCACTATAAACTATCTTGTTATGTCCTGTTGATATGTTCCTGTTAATATGCCGGCATGTTCCTGTTGATTTAGAAGCAACCTTGCAAAATTTTTCTGTGAAAAAGGTGTTCACATTCAAACAATTTCAAATTTTCTTCTGTCTGCAGGCACCTTAATAGTGTTCATGTTCTCGACGAAAATGGGGCTTCACAAGCGAGAGTTCAAGGCTACGTTGTTAAAGATCTTGAAGAGCGGGTATCTATTGGTTTTAATTGAGAATTATTTTGTTAATTCTCCTTGAAGTTTTTTTTTCAAATTGTCTGTCACAAATTATTCATCAAATTATCTGTCACACGATTCATAATTGCTGAATTTTGGGCATTGGATCTGAAAGTATCAAATGTTTTGAATAGTCTGGATTTGTAGGCCATATAGATTTGCGTGAATATGGAAAACAGAAGCAGCTCTCTGAGCACAAATAACTCAGTCAAAGAAACAGGTGTCTGGATGCAATTGACATTCTGAACACAAGCTATTATTTCCGGTGCAGAAGGTACTTTGTGAATTGGCAAAATTTTGGTTGTACGTTATAAATGAAAAGTTTTCCTGATAATTGAATAAAAAACTGTTGTCATGCTTTTTTCATACTTTAGTTGAAATTATATTTCATGTTTTCTAGTTGGCAGTTGAACGTGGGAAATTGTCGGCTATGCTTGCCCATTTACAGTTTGCGCATGAGAAGGTAAAAATCCAGAAGTTTTCAAATTCTTTATAGTACAAATACGTTGGAATATTCTTCACGAAAGATCTGTTCTCATTAAATGATATACATGATCCTGTAGACCTTTGGCTGGACAGATGTGAGCTACAACTAACGGATGCAAGTAGCAACAAGGCAGTATATTAAGCTTCATTTCCCTCAGTTTTTTCAAATGAACAAATTTCCAATCATCCCCACACAGGGACTAGAACTTGTGCAATCACTTTCCATCACAAAAACACAAATTATTTCACAGTCGCTGTTTGCTAAAATGATAATTATCAAGTATTAGGAACCTTTGTGAAGGTGAAGAGAGTCTTCGTTGTTATTGTAGGATGACATTCGCGTGGCTGCAGCTCCACGTATCATCTCACCACCAACAACGTCATCAAACCCATTAATGATGGTGCTCCCCCACAGTCATCATGGCTCAGTACGTGGCTACCATCCTGAAAGGCGCGAAGAAGTAGATCGCCGTTCTTCTAGTCATCATTCTCGCGCCACTGCTTTAACATCTCCTCATGGACATCGTAGTGATCACGTTTCGCCATCTTCTACAACAGGAGGCCCACATTTGCATTCGTCACAACACAATATGATCCAACAGCATTCGCCTCATCTCCACCACCATTCTGTACATCATCCACAGCCTCATTACCATATACCGCCTCATTACCACGTTAGGCCTCCATTTCAGATGAGAGCGTACATCCCAGGCCATGGCAGCAGCTCTGGGATAAAAGATGAGCGCATCGAAGGGGCATCTGCAAGCGAGGCGAAGAATGTGCCAATGAAAGCCATTGATGAGCAACGAAGTAGTGAAAGAAAATTCCAGCCCTTGGACCCGACAATTCCAAGCCAGCAGCCTGGTGATGCGCCTGTCAACCGCTCTTCTCCATATCATCCAGTGCGGAGGAGAGGTGAAGCTGCTGCAATGATTGACATAGGTGAAGGTATCGTCTGAGCCATTTGCGCCTTTCTTTGGCTTCTCATATCGGTGAAATCCGGAAACAGACACACAGAAGTAGACCCAATCACCTAGGAGCCTTTTAAAAAATTTTCCATGATATCATTTCAGGTTTTTAATCTAAAAGTATCCGGGATTTTTGTTTGCTCAAAATTCCAAAATTATCAAAAGATAGAAGTGGATTCATGCGGCAAAGGAATTTACTTTTGAAGTTAGAACTTATGTGGTCTTTCCTGTGCTCTGATTTTCGACTCTCTCATCGCTTTGTTTGTCTCACTTGATTTTTGCATCAACATTGATTTAACTGTTGTCAAAGATAAACTATTAAACCTTTGTAATAATGAAGAAATATCCTAGTCCATTTCACATTTATTTACTCCATCGTTAACAGCATAAAATTCATAAGCACATGTAGTGCCGTCTTAATTTAGTTGCCAATTGAAGGTAAAGATGGAATGCTCATTTCAAAACGTTATCGTTAAGCCAGTGAGCGATAAGAATGCTAAGATGTAGCAGTTCAGATTGCTTCTGAAATTGTGCTACAAGAAGATTCACCCAAGTTTTGGCAACGCTAGCCAGACAGTAGCCTGTGAGATGCATCCCATTCAACGATATCAATTTGCACAAGAAATAGCGAATAAAAATCAACTTGAGACACAACTCGCTTAAGGCGCTTGGTGAATTATAACCGCAGGAAAATGAAATACTTGAATTCTTTTAAGGACGAGATGCCATGAAGTCTAAAAGACGGGGAGAGAACACAACAGTTGTTGACATAGGCCAAGGTAACTTAGATTCGGCTAGTTTTTATTAGAAACTCGGCTAGTAATTTTGTTTCCTTTAGTAGATGTAAACGGTAATTATTGACAGTTAAATATTAAATTAAAGCTTTTGTTGTTAATCAATACTTCGTAAATGCGAATATTTAATCATGAGTCGTATGCGCTGCGAGTCAATCTACGCTTTGGTCCGGCCTCGATTTGGTACTCGATTTGGAGTGAACTGTATGGAGTTCGAGCACTCGTTTTTTTCTGCACAAGCAACCTCATTTTTACTGTCAGCATGCGAATAATTTTCCATTGGCAAAATCCCCGCTTTTGTTTTCTTACTTTTGAAGTTTATTTATTTATTTGTTCTAAATTTAAACATTTATTCTGGGATACTATCAAGACTCCAGTTTAATTTCTTAGCTACTCTTAAGGCAGCTTTACATACCTTTCCTTTTTGTGTTAGTCTTCAATCAGATTTTGTATCATTTTGTCAAGTTGAATTCAACACGTCGCCAAGGTGATCTATCCGGCTAGATGGAAATCTGATGCCAGAAACTAGTTCATTCGATGCTGTTAGGAGAATGAGCAAACAAATGTGGTTCCAGACACTTAGTTAAGAAAACATGGCCATTTATGAACACATGGCTTTAGCATGTGGCTCTCCGAAGAGGTTACTTCTTGTGATTCATTCTATACTTTGCAATGCGAGGCTCTGTTTACTTAGCCTCGCAATCATTGATAGCCAATCCTGCTGCTATTAGTGTAGTTTCCTGGAAACCGGAATCATCGCGAAATGTTACCTGAATTGATTCAGCTGGACCAAAGTGGTCAAAGTATTTGGGTTGAGAGCATTGAAGGACGCTCTTTCATTCAACGTAGTTATTCAGGAGTTGTTTGTGTGTCAGTGAAGATGTTTTTACAGCTTCAGAAGAATGAGAACCTATGGTGCAACAGAATTTTAGATATCTCTCAATATCTAATAGTAAGCGAAGAGTTCGATACGACGCGGCATAGAACCATAGCCTCAGAATTCTTTTCTGCATCAAGTGGCCTAGAATTACACAAATTTTATTTTCCACTACTTTTATATGCTTTATTATTATTATTATTGTCATAATTTCAAATATTGTAGGAGAGTGGCCCTTCAGCTGTGCTGGTTTTCAAGGGGCCCTCCATAATATAATTTACAAAGTAAACATACAATATTTAAGATCAAGTAAAGTGAACCTAGAACTTTCCTAAAATATTAATAAAAAATCAAACTTTCTAATATGGAAAACGTCCCTAGTAACTGACATGGATATTAACGATAAGAAAAAATGCTGTATCAAAAAAGATTAAAATAACGATATGCTATAATGCTAGCTTTCCCTCAGTAGAGAGTATATATACAATTAACATTTTTGAAATATGCTATCCATCTCCCCAACTTTTTTGTACTCTAGCTACTAATTTATATCCTTTGACCTCTGTTTGACCTTATTTTTATTGATAATCATAGAAATTTTCTTAAGAGCAGAAGGGCCTATAAGTGAGCCTTGTGAAATACCGTAATTTCATTGGAATCGTTGACATGCTTGTTTCTTCAATATGCTGTACAGTATTTTTGAATTAAGAAAAGGAGTTATTTGGGCAACGCATTTGACATGTGTTTGAGTGTCACACATGAGTCAGCATGTTTACGACGATTTCCATTATCGAGTCTCTCCCACTCTCCCTTATTCTTTCCTTCATCTCCCACATCTCTCTTTGGTCTTTCTCTGAAGCTGCAGAATTGACGAGTTGACCTTCTGAATGTGCTGATAGACTATTGTAGTGTGATTTGGTATCACACCCTCGCAGTAGTTGAAAGTTCGTCAACTTTAACAAAGAGATAGAACGATATTAGCAATCAAGTCTGTTTGTGTATGCCTATTGTTGTGATGTTCATTGGTTGATTTTGGCACGAAGTGACACGCAACTGCCTCGTTTTGCGTGTTTGTCTCTGTGGCATAGTGGTTAAGGGCGATGGACTGCTGATCTAGTGGTCGTGGGTTCGAATCCGTCTTAAGCCACTTTCTGAGGGAGCACCCTTAGACCAGGTGCTAACACAAATTGGGCCTCCCTCAACCCACCTTTGCGGGGTGAGTAGCCAAGCGGCCCAGCCAGTTCCATTAGCTTAACTGAAGTTAAGCATGGCTGTGTGCGGTCAGAAACTGGATGGGCGACCTTCCAGATGAACGACCAAAACAGCTAATTCCGCCGTCCTTCAGAAGGGACGTTAAACTAGGGGTCCCATGCCTGGATGTGGCATGCATAGTAGGCCTAAATTAGCTGAAAAAGCTAGGTATAACAGCCTACTCACAATAATGTAAACAACAACAACAACAACAACAACCCAGGAGCATGACTGGGTACGTGGTCCGTAGTTATGGGCGCCGTGTGTTGCTGCACCCTGTTATATGCTACCATGCATAGTGACCAGGGGGTAATGTTTAAAGTCGGTAGCATAGCCTTTGGCTGGAGACCCGACTATAAAACCATTATTATAAACTAAACTAGGCTTCGTTCACGCTGCTTTGGATCATTGGTTGATGCGTATCACAAATGATGCGGATTGGCATTCCGTTTACACTGCTTCTAGCAATCCTTAGCAATACTGTTACGTTTCGTTGTGTCACTTTTGATCCTCTTAGCAAAGCAATCAAAAGTGATGCGGATTACATACTATTGGCACTTTTAAGCCCCGTTTCCACAGCTACGGATCACATTTTGATGCGTATAAAAATGTGATACATTACAGTGTAAACGAAGCCTAAAATTGGTCCCTTGCTTACATTGTACTTGTTTTTGGCAATTTAATATCTGTGATTATGGCGTCACGCCGCCACTTTCTCTACTTAATATCTGCATTTATGATGCGCGCTTATGGACACCGTCACATTCTGTATATGTTAATCAATTTATTCACTATGAACCAAGAATCATTGTCTTTTAACCAAGCGTATATGATTCTTTTGATACCGCTTTATTGAGCTGCATGATGTTGTTCTCTGAGACTAACTTTTGCAAACTTTCAAGCAAATACGTCCTCTCTTGCAGAGTTAAAGACAAAGGGACATATTTTCCAAGATCCTGATGTAAGGCCACCGTACACCTATGCAAGTCTTATACGTCAAGGTATCCTTGATTCTGCAAATGGAGAATTGACATTGAATGATATTTATAACTGGTTTATGAAGCATTTTGCGTACTTTAGAAAGAATACGAGCACTTGGAAAGTAAGTTTGATCTCTGCCGTTTCCAGTAACTTTAATATATTTCATTATCTTCCTCGTGTATTCATTGTTTTCTCCAAGATTCTATCAATTTTATTTTTTATTTACGTCAGCACGAAAAAGCGGCAACATTCTTTTGACATTACTTAAAAGCTTTTTTCGTCCGACACTCATCAGAGTATGAAAACGTCGGATGAGTGTCGGACGAACGAAAAAAGCTTTTAAGTATGTGAAAAGAATGTTGCCGCTTTTTTGTGCTGTGGTAAAATTCTGTAGTACCAACAGACTATTTTTATTTACGTCTTGCCTACCTTGCCCACATCTCACTGCAAAATACCTTTTCCCAATACCACACACACAGTTCAGATAGTAGGAGCGCTTTCAAAAATGATTTCCTGTTATGGTAACTGGAACTGGTGAAAGTATGTGTGGCATGCGTCATAAGTTTTGATTCTGTTTTACGAAAACTGAATTTACGATCGATGGGTAGAAAAAAATCAAGTTAATGGCACTGAATCAACGGATTTTATTGACAGAAGTAGCTGAAATGCATCAAAATTTCGCCACATTCACTGACTTGAATTCAAGTAACATTCTTTGCTTCATTCCTTCATTACTGATTGTTCTCTGAAGATGCTCAGTAGGTCTCCTGATTCTCCAATTCCTAATACGTTTTTAGTATGGTTCCCTTCCACGGTTTCAACGAACTACCGCTTGTCGTTGTTGCCAATTGCCGAATCCTATGCGCATATATTTTCCGATTCCCGAATCTCCATGAAAGGACGATTTCGCTTCCCAGCAAGAGACTCGTTGGGTGCCCTCTTCTTTCTCCATATGCTGGTGCTATGCAGACGCAACTTTCAGTTGTTTTCAAAGCTTGCATAGAGCCATGATGTGACATGAACTACATCATATGTGCTAACACGCTTCTTTTTTTATAGAAAACCCTTTCTAAGGAACCTATAGGTAGACGCGGGAAATATTTAGAGAACTTATATTAACAATCAGGAAGAAACCTAAGAAGCTTCTTAATTTGAAAAATTTTTTAAATGCAAATAATGAAGAATTAGGAGGCCAATTCCATTCATTTTCAGCCAAAACTCGCATAGATATATTTATAAAATTTCTTTCATACCTCATTTGTGCTTTAGTCTTGAGTTCTAGCCAAAATTAAATGTAATATTCAGAATTTTGATGTTTCCTTCTGTCTTTACCACATGCATGACGCTATATATGCAGTGAAAATTAGAGAGCTTTCAGTACTAGAATGTGATAAAAAGAGGTCAAAAAATTAGGAACTTTTAGAGCTAGGCCTCGAGCTAGGTTCCTTAGAAAAAAACGTGTGTGGCTTTGTGATTTACATTTTCCTAGGGCTTAAAATGGTTTTTAGTAACCTTTTGGCAATAATTAGTTTGGTTCTGGCATGAAAAACATCTAATATGGTAAAATATTACACCTATGATTAATTGATTACTTTGAATAACGCCTTCTTCGTGAAAACACCATTCGCTCACCATAGTTTATTGGTATCCTGCTATGTAGCGGTCTGCGTTTTGGAGTATTTTTAAGCATTGATTCCACGTGTCAAGCTGAATAGGTAGAGCAATGGAGTAATTTCGTTGGAAAACGCCCATTGTGGTTTCTTGTTTATCCAAGGTTTGCTTCTATTCATAAGTCACCCGAATCGCGTTCACCTTATCATTGCAGCTTTGATGTTTGTCTAGTGTTACGAGTTTGTGTCGAAAACCAGGAGAATTTTTGCTGGCCTTTCCTAGTTAACTATCAATATGAGCATGTACAAAATTTATTTAAATATATATATATATATGTGTGTGTGTGTGTGTGTATATATATATATATATGTATATGTATATATATATATATATATATATATATATATATATATATATATATATATATATATATATATATATATATATATATATATATATATATATATATATATATCGACAACCGGCGTCAACCAGCAGATCCTTACGCTCTGATTTACGGAATAAGTGTGCAGTAGAGACTGCCCAATTCCAATACATTAAAATTTAGACTACCATCTTCAACAGTAGATTTTCTTGGTGCTATTTGTGAGTATTTCTCTTGTATCTGGACGTAGAAGTCGTTCTGTTCAATTCTAGGAGCTTGTATTGCTAAATATCTCTTGTATTGCCTCTTCGTTATTAGTTGAAGACATTGAGGTGTTATAGGGACTACCTTTATTGGTCTGAATATCATAGCCAATATTTTGTAAGCCATACTTGCTGTCAGAATTAAATTAGCTGTTTTACAATATTCACTAAAAAGAGACGCTTTAAATGCTTAGTCTGCTAAAATGATGAGTAAATCTGCCAAGGCATATGTATGTTGTTGGTTGGGATGTAGTTACTGTAGTCAACTCTATTAGCATTGAGATCTTAATTACAAAATGGAATATGGATTTAGTTAACACAAATTGCTTGCTTTTAATTGGAGGCTGGCATATTTTGCATTTTCTGTAGTTCATTTCGTGCAAATCTACGCCTTTTTTCTTGTTTTATTTGGTATTTTTTACAAAAAAATCATCCTTTCCTTTACAGAATGCTGTCAGACATAATCTCTCTCTTCATAAATGTTTTGTAAGAAAGGAGAATTTCAAAGGAGCTGTTTGGACTGTTGATGACGAAGAATTCTTTAGGAGACGAATGACAAAGCCTGGCTTGTAAGATTCTTTTAATTATAATTAATATTGTTTATGAATTTCCATCAATTTTTATTGTATAAACGTCTGTATTCTGGACAGTATTGTCTTGTGTAAAAAGATTAGTCTGATCAATAGAATTTTGTAAATGTAGTTTATTGTGAAACCAGATTTATAAATAGTCATATTTTGATTCCAGCTCTCATTGTACCATAAAATGGCAGATACGACTGACTTTTAGGGCTGTCTTTATCTCCGATCCTTTGGAATGTGGGATTTAATTTCTACAATATCGTAAGGCTCTTTAGGAACTTCTTGAGCAAAGGTGGAAGTTAATTAGTTAATTTCACATGTAGTCCTTCATTTTATCATTGATTTTAGATATAATTTCAGATCTATTTTAAGTCAAGTCGTTAGTTCATAAATATTTTTGCATTTTATCTCTTATCTCTTATGAACGAAAATTCAACCTTATGGAGAATAATATTTCAAATGAGGTATATTAAATATCAAATCCAAAAAGTTATTTATGCTTTTAGATTGCTCTGATATGCCACTTGGAAACGATTTTGAAGACGACAAATATTTTACATTCTTTTACCCGAAGCTTTTGATCCATGTCCCTTTGCAACAAAAATAAGGACATGTGAATAAGCTAGTTGGCAGTGCTTCAAAGTGAAAATACTAGTTAGAAACATATAGAAGCAAAGGGATTTAATCGAGGATGGTTTGTCGGGGTGATAAATCCATGATTTCATAGGAAAATACCAAGAAAGGTGAAGCATAAAAGTCCAGCATAGCTTCAAATTCTCTGAATATCTCTTGCACATGTTTCAGTTCAGAAAGCATCTAGATCAGTGCTTCTCAACCTTTTTGATCTAACCGCCCCCCAATTCAACGAATTTTTTTAAAACGCCCCCCTCCTCTCGAAATATACTTTCTTTCATCAGTTTCATAAGTAAATATATTATATCATACCTTCTCAAAACGCCCCCTAAAGTCTCAAAACGCCCCTTTAGGGGCGATATCGCCCCCGTTGAGAATCACCGATCTAAATTGATCTCTGTTTAATTATTTATTATGCAAAATTGAATTGGATTGATTGCATAATTGATCAATAAACTTTTTCTTTGAGGCCTAAACGCGAGTACTACATGGCTGAAGGCTACGAAGGAGATGAATGGAATGCTGATCCCCCTCCAAGCATGGTTGTAGACAATGGAATGCGAAAACGAGGCGTAGATGAAATGTCCAACGATTCATGGGACCAGGGAAGTCCTTCAAGTAAAAAGACAGTTGAAACACCAAATGATAATGGTGAAGATACAGTTGTGCCGCTTGTTAAATTCTGCGAGAATATCAAGTAAGAAAATGGATTGTTAATCTACTTTCACATTTATTTTGCTGTCCTGGAGTTCATTTTTAGAAACCTCATGACAGTAATAATATATTTAATTATACAATCATACACCTCACTATTTTAGTATGATTGACAAGTCTGCTATATATGGAAAAAGATTTTTTTGAATGTACGTAAATAATATATAGCCAGATGCGGTTACATGTGATAGGATGCGTCTAATTGGCCCCAAGAGTGACCAATTAGGACCTATTAACTCTTCAAGTAAACAATGGTTAATAGGTCCTAATTGGTTATTCTTGGGGCCAATTAGACGCATCCTATCACATGTAACCACATCTGGATATATATTTCGGTTAACCTTTAGGTCACTATCCGACGGTTTCATACTCTGATGAGTGTCAGACAAAGAAAGCTTTTAAGTATGTCAAAAGAATGTTGCCGCTTTTTCGTTCTGTAGTAACATTTTTTTGAATGTATAGGAAACACGAAGCTGTAAATATATATATTGTATATATTTACAATATCTATATTGTATATTATAAAATACTCAATCCCAACAGCACAATACATTAATCTATAAAAACAAGTAAAGAGCTGTAGTTAAATATAACAGAACAATTTCTTCAAAAGTCTAGCAGATTGGAGTTAGTCCAACCTTTGCCTCTTGTGCAAAAATGTAATGATTTTGAACTTCTGATTTCAATATAGTGTTAAAACTTTTTCAAGCTTCATTCATGTATATCGCGATAAACTTACAAATATAAATCTCGCTCACTGCAAGGTAACTGGTATTACGTAGCCAATATAAAATCATTGCATAGCAACTGAATACAATAATTAATCGTCGCCTTCATCATTTTCATCATCATATCCTTAATTCTATCTAACTTTATCACCCTTATTCCATTTATCTTTTCTGTATTTGTATGATTCAATATGTGCTTCCTTTATTCAAAACGCTAACTAGATATGTTTTTTAGTGGAATGGCTGCTCAGATTGTTCCGATAAAGGAAGAACCGCGTGAAGACGACTCTATGGGAAAGTACAGGAATGATAGTCCACGTCGGCAGTATACTTATTCAAATGAATCTTCAGTTGAAGATAGAAGCTATTCCCCTAAAATGCATAGGTAGGCATTTTTTGATGCTATGAACACTTGAAAGCGTATCAGTTGTACATGTTCTGGACGTCTTGAGCAATACTGCTTTAGCAAGCTATCAAATCGCATGCAATACTGCAATTCGCAAGCAATGTTTATTCTTTGGTTGTTGTGCCACATACTACACATTGCAATACCGTTGGCAGTGGGACAGAAGCGATTGCGGCACCCCAAAGAATTCGCTGAAATTATATAGGAGATCTTAAGCTTGACCATTTTTATTCATTACATGACTAGGTTTTACTACCAAGTACCACTTAGGCCACTTAATTACGTTCTGAATAAGAAATTACCACAACTGTCTGTGGCATTTGAATATTGCCTCCTATAGAAATGATGGTAGAAGTAGTTCGCAAGATGAGAATTTCTTCAATCTGAATGTTTTTGCTCATTAATTGATGCTAAAGTGGTTTTGTTCTTATTTCCGGAGGAATGTATCTGCAGTACTTTTCACCTCTTAACCAAGCGATATTTTGATATGATTTTTTAAGAAAGTGTTTCCTTCACTCTTGAAAACTGTTTATTCAAAGTCTGATCAACCGTCTCTACTGTTTCATTTTCAGCCCCCATATAAGAAGTCTTGACGCCTCCGTTGTGTCTTCGGAGAGTTGAACGAAAAATAGTTAGAACTGCAATAATGTAAGGTAACCAATCTTACTGTACAATGTTGATATGCATTTAATGCTATGTAGTATTGTTTTGTTGCATGCGGCTTTGTCTACATGGAAAGTGACGTATCTTAGTATTTACTTCGATATAATCGATGAATGAAATTCTGAATAATGAACATTATAGCATGTTTCAAACTGCGATTGTTCATCATCATCATCATCACCATACTCATCCTTGTAGATATACTTGTTATGATGTTGCGTTCAGGCTTTGCCTGCCTTGTATTTGAGCGAGTAAATAGTTGTTATTGCAAGTTTTTGTAAAGTTTATGGAGTAGGTGATATGTTTATACTTTAAGATAGCTTCATTGTAGGCCAAATGGGATTTTTAGTTATCTTTTCGAGCGTTTCACGAATACTGTTAAGTTTCCCCCTCTCAGTCTTGCGTTGGCTCGGTCAAATTGATGCAAAGTTACTCAATATTCCAAATGTCCAGTAATTTTAGGCATCATCCTTGATTTCTCAATTAATTTTAGGTATCATCCTTGATTTCTTAATTAACTTTTGAAGATATCATCAAAAAGATATCGTTACATGATTTAGAAAGATGTTAAGCTTCAACTCTATACTGGGACCGCGCATCGATTTTGAAAGTGGGGGGGGCATGCCAAAGCTACATTATATTTTGGGCTTAGGGTATATACCTTGCATACCAAAATTTTTTTTTCTGAAAAAATTGGCCTCCCCAGTCCCCCCTGTGGTGCGACTCCTCCTATAGTTGTTTTAAATATTTACATTCAGAAAAAAGCACTTTCCTGTCTTCTAATGTTTCAAGCAAGGACCATTTCGAAAAAGAATCCTGGCAATTTTTTATATTTGGTGTACCATTGCCCATGATTTCGTAACTTTTTAAAATTTGACCCCTGATTTAGTAACTTTTGAAAAACAAGACTTTCAAAATTAACACCTGACTTTTAATGACTGGTTGTTTTAGATGCAATGAAGATAGTAGAACTAATTGAAGATAGGTGGATGACCTTCCTCTTCACGTTCAATGTGATTGATAAATATCTTCGATTGTCCTTGGCCTACATGTATTTCCATCCATAGGGTGACTACCAAGCTTAGAATTAGAAAATTTCCACTTGTATCTCTCATTGCTGTTGTTGCAAGCACCTTTAGCAAACAAGTATGGTCGATTTTCAGACTCTTTTGACAAGTTACTCCTCCGCAACAACAAATCTCTCTTTCGTTATTCGTCAGCTAGTATTGTGTAGATACGTTTAAATTCTGCGCTCTGACAGAAAAAAACAGGGTTCTAAACTCTGCTTGAAGTTTTTAAACTTTGTGGAATTTGTGTTTTTTGTTTGATTTGCTTAGATGTAGTGATTAGGTATGATTGATTTGTGATTTTATAGATGATAGGAATCATTACTTAAGGTGCACATTATGTGATCGAGTTCATTAGATAGAGTTTGTTTAGACGTGCCTAGCTTTTATGGCCTAACAACGTTAGAGCCTAATTTATTACTACTGATTTTTAATAAGAGTTTACGCATTCTAAATGTATAGCAGTTGCATTTCCACACATTTTAGCCAACAAGTCATTTAGGAGGGGCTGCTTTGGTTCAAAGTTCGATCGTTTCCAGTTTCTTGAAAAAGCATTGAATCCAGTTTCCAATTTTGCCTGCGCCCCCTTGCTAAATGACTGGCGTATTCCTTGTCGAAGTTTGACAATAATTCTTTGCAATATAGATAGCGTTTTGTTGTTTTTGCAATTTCATATAGGCCATGGTATGGAGCAGCTATATACCTCCGATCAACGATAAATAGTTCTTATATGATCCTCAATTAGGATGCATGGATATATTTCTTGCTAGTAGAGCAGAGCATGAGCATGAGCTTGGCTTTTGAGTTATTTAGCTGTGCATTGTCTTGTACATACCATCCAATCAGAAAGCCGTTCATTGTACGTACCATCCAATCAAAAAGCCGTTGATTGTACGTACCATCCAATCAGAAAGCCGTTCATTGTACGTACCATCCAATCAAAAAGCCGGTCATTCTTGAGCTACGTTTCTCTAAAAGCATCAACATCTCTGGTGTTGACCACTTTCGATCATCTTGCATACTAGAAGTGCGGTGAAGAGCTTCATATACGTTTAAGGTGTCCATTTTACATCGAATTTAACCTCTTGAAATAATCTTTGTTGAACATGACCTCTTTGAATACAGCGGAAATCCGTACATTAGAACCTTAGTCCATTAAGATCCTACAGCCTGAAAAATTGTATATTTTGACTTCAAATAGAACCTTTTCAGCCTGGCATTCCAACTAATGGCTCATTTTTATCCACTGGGAAATAAGTCCATCCTGTTTGCCAATCAATTTCTTTCATGGATGCTCCAAAATAGTGCATACATAATTGAGATGGTTCATACATTTGTTTTGGAGCTGATTCATACATATGAGGCTGGTTCATACATATGAGGCTGGTTCACATATATGTTTTGATCCACAAAGCTTTAGGTAGTTAACTATATTACTAAAGTATTTGAATACTATATGGTCAAATATCCTTTTTCTGAAATTTGTATTGAACCCTGTGTTAAGAACCAGCTCCCTGATTACTGAAACTACCTCATTACACAGGAACACGAGCATGCGCATTTGAAAACTACAGATTCTTATATGCGTGTTTTTCCTGTACCTTATTCCATTTGATGGTTTGTGACACTTTGATCTTTTCTAATCGATGTGTCTATTATGTACGATGTATTGTGTGGAAGTGCACTGTTTTATTTGTAGTTTTAGCATGTATCAATGTATTTTGATTCTGGTCATAGCATAGGACCAAATAACTTCAAAAGCGTAATTACCAAGGTGTATGTATTGATATGCGAAATGAAAGATAGTAGTCATCGATAAGTTTTCGTTCAACGACTCAAAATACGTCATTTACCTTTGCTTCACAATCCTGGCCAGGCTTGGATGATTTGTTTGAAAATGCGATGTTTTGAAGAGCTCTTTTTTCCATTATATGTATGTTGTGGTTGCATGGGCGTGAGAGGACATCAAATTTAGGGGGGCTATAAATTTCTGCCCGAAATATCATATAGAGCTGCAGAGCAGACAAAAGTTGCCCGAATTTCCTATTGTTCTTTTGGAAAATTTGCCCGACTGAAACGGACTTCTGCCCGACTTGGGGGGCTGCAGCTCCTCACCCCCACCGGCTCCTACGCTTGTGGATGGTTGGGACTTACCATTTCGTATGTTGCGATCTCTGTATTGTGGTGGTTGGGGCTCTTCCAGTTGTCTAATTTTTCTGTTCTTCCTCATCATTTCAGACTCTGATAGAAAACAGGCAGTGAGATTTTTTATTGTAGAGTTATACGTTTTTTTTATAAGAAAACCGTCATTTTGCTTGAGCCTCAATTTTCTTAACCTTTCCTGAATTTGAGCCGAAATAAACTGGCTGAAAAGGGTTACACTTTTTGTTTATCGTTTATACTCCAATTTGAAATCCATCTTTAACATTTTGAATGTAATAATGTAATATCGATTTTTGGCCAACAAAAACACTTAATTTTGAAAATTGGCCATTTTCATATAAAACTTTTTCTTATGAAAATAGACATTAAAATTTTTTGCAGCTATCGGTGTTATTTTGGCCCACGAGTAGCATAAACAGACATTTAAGTTTCCATTTATCAACCGATGCTTGGAAGCGCAGACTCTCTGCCCATAATTCAATCCCCAATTCTCCATTACCATAGCACTTTGTTAGCATTTAGAGTCGTAAATGACCCAACTAAGGACATTCAGCATAGTCCTTCACGCATGCGCATACCGTAAAACCTCGAGTAAACCCCGGGGGGCTTTTTTGCAAAAATGAATTTTCGGGCTGGGGCTTATTCGATAATTTACGGTAGCTGTAAAGAGGCACGAAGGGGCAGTGCCCTATCGAAATGCATATCTGATATAATCTTGCTCCCAACTTCAGGATTAGGTACTGCTCCTTATTTACAGACTGTTTGGTACCGAAGACAAATGATTTCATGATCAAAACATCGTCTTATTCAACCTACCTGGAGAAACTTTCATTATATGTTAACATATGTATATCCAGTCTCAAGAAGCCACACCCAGCCACACCCATAAAAATTTATGATGGAATACCCAGTCGAAGAGATCACGCTATGCCGCTGGCCCCAATGGAGAGTAAATGGGCCAAATAGCCCGCTGTGTGTCTGGAATCAGTGACTGTTTGTTAAGATTGTACTACAGTGTCTTCGCACAGCCATATTCCATCAGCAAATTTCTTTCCCTCCCCCAACCAATTTCTCGTCGGTCGGTACAACCCCTTTCTAAATAATGAACGGTCCCTTGCTGGTGTATTTTCCTTTTGGGTGCTCACGAACTGCACAAATGTCTCCCCCCAAGTTAGGGTCTTGACCTCCAACTACGTGGTTTAAGGCATGTACATTCTGGCCATCAGTCAGTTTTTTTCTTTCTGTATTGGATAGAGCTAAGTTGACAGAACATTTTATCAGCCTCTGTGCGGCAGTACTTTTTTCAACGGTGTGTTTTAAAAGTGAAATGACCTGCATATTTTTGCGATTCCCTCACTGTATTACCATCAACGAGGGACTCCCAGGGATTATGAGGAACAAAGGAACTTGCCGTTTTTTATTAATAGAAACGGGGAATATGAACTAATGTTCCAAGGGAACTAGGGATCAAAGTGGATCCTGGGGGGCAATTCGCCATTTCTTTTAAGGGAACAGTCAAAAAACAGTTTTGGGAATAAGGGAGATTTTAGAAATATTTCTTGGGAACATGGGAACACAGAACCTCCTGGGGGCCTCATTAGCAATCACGGATATGTTTCTTGTCTCCCTATCATAACTATATACAGTGTCCAATTCATACCACATACTTTAGATATGCATGGCTCGAGCACTTCTTCCGCTGGATGTTTTGATTTTAAGGTCCACTAGATTCGGCGACTACTTTCAGCGTCATTTTCATCGAAGGCTTTTCTTGCGTTCTGCCAATACAGCCTAATTTTCATATAGAAATTTCTTCTCATCTTTTATAGACATTACTAAGCTGAGTGAAATGTCACGAAGGTGTGATAGCTATGCCCATGCTGTTGCATAGAATTAATCTACTTTTCATATGGAAATTGGCCTGAAATTTAGAAGACAGGATCAACCAGATTGCAAAATCTTAATATATCAAACGTTGTGTAGTCTGGCTTTTTTCATAAAATTGTTCCAGCCTTGGTATGAAAGCATGTCCTCATATTTTAAAAAAAGAATTAATTTCATTAAAAATTCATGAAATATCAGACGATAGCTTTACTATTTACTATTTGAAAAATTTTTGTCTAGCTTTCATATGAAAATTTATCCTCACATTTTACAAAAAGAAGTCAGTTGATTGAAACTTCATGAAATTAAAAAACTACAGGCTTCCTTGTTGCTTGAAATTGGCCTACTATCAATATAAACGTTTATCCTTATAATTTCAAGATACAATTACTCTCATTGAAATTCAATAAGCATCCAAGTTCCAGTATTACTATTTGATAAAATTTTGTCAAAAGTCTATGTAGAAATTATGTTCATACTTTAAAGAAGAAAGAAATGAAGATCATTTTGTTGTACTCTTGGCTTCATATTGCTGACGCAATTTCCAAAGAAGTTAGCTTTCCTTTTGATAAGAATTTTATTATTTTTGACCTGATGATATTTGGGTATCTTCCAAGGGGTTAGCCTTCCTTTTGATGCCAACTTTATAATATTTTCGATATGATGATTTTTGGGCATTTTCCAAAGGGGTTAGCCTTGCTTTTGATGACAACTTTATAATATTTTCGATATGATGAATTTTGGGCATTTTCCAAAGGGGTTAGCCTTGCTTTTGGTGGCAACTTTACAATATTTTCGATATGATGAATTTTGGACATTTTCCAAAGGGGTTAGCCTTGCTTTTGGTGGCAACTTTATAATATTTTCGATATGATGAATTTTGGACAATTTCCAAAGGGGTAGGCCTTGCTTTTGATGACATCCTTACAGCAGTATCGATATAATGAATTTTGGGCATTTTTCAAAGGGGTTAGCCTTGCTTTCATGCCAACTTTATAATATTATCGATATAATGAATTTTGGGCATTTTCCAAAGGGGTTAGCCTTGCTTTTGATGACAACTTTACAATATTTTCGATATCATGATTTTTGGGCATTTTCCAAAGGATTTAG
>WIPJ01067266.1:373084-404694 GCA_018155075.1 Cassiopea andromeda | reverse complement strand
CCAAAGGGGTTAGCCTTGCTTTTGATGCCAACTGTATAATATTTTGGACATGATGAATTTTGGGCATTTTCCAAAGGGGTTAGCCTTGCTTTTGGTGGCAACTTTACAATATTTTCGATATGATGAATTTTGGGCATTTTCCAAAGGGTTTAGCCTTGCTTTTGATGCCAACTGTATAATATTTTCGATATGATGAATTTTGGGCATTTTCCAAAGGGTTTAGCCTTGCTTTTGATGACAACTTTACAATATTTTCGATATGATGAATTTTGGGCATTTTCCAAAGGGTTTAGCCTTGCTTTTGGTGCCAACTTTATAATATTTTCGATATGATGATGTTTGGGCAGTTTCCAAAGTGGTTAGCCTTGCTTTTGATGCCAACTTTATAATATTTTCGATATGATGATTTTTGGGCATTGTCGAAAGGGGGTGGCCTTGCTGTTGGTGCAAAATTTATAATATGTTGGATATTACGATTTGTGGGTACTGTTTAAACGGGTTAGTCGTGCTCCGTCTATATAGTGTATCCTCTTTTCTATTTGATAATTCTTGGATATTTGTCAATGGGGTTAACCCTCTTTTTGGTGCAGTGTGATAACTCCTAATGTCAGTCATCTAGTTGGTCTGTCTCGAGAGAAGTTGGATTAGGACTAGATGTAATAAGGAATCTTGATCATAAAGAGTTTTGAGATCAGATTGAAAAGTAAAGTGATACTTTATTTGCTTTAGGGTTTCAAGCATTCAATTTATAGCAGTACATTACATCAATCATTATATGTCATACAGGAGAGGGATATGTACCTTACATTTGTATATTATTTTTATCTAGCTATAATCTATAATGACGCAGATGCAAATATTCAATTAATACAAGAATGAAATTAGGTTGCCCATTTCTATGAAACTAATTACAAATCCAGGCCAAAATTTGTCATTATACGGTAAAATCCCGAAAGAACTCCTGAGCTTATAGAGGTTCGCAGCATGTTTTGGTGGCCTAAAGTAAGTACAGAGGCTCTCTCTATATATGCTCTATCCATGTTGATTCATTATCCTAACTATTCACACAGAGTCCAAAATGTAAGCTCTGGGCTTATATTCCGGGGGGCTTATATTTGGGTTATTATATAGGAGCCCCATATTCGGGGGGTTTGTACTCGGGAGTTTGTGGAATTCGGAGTAAACATTATCACTGAGGTCGCTTGCATGTGCAGAAAAATACTTGGTGTTATTGAAGTGGTTACTTCGAGCAAAAAGCTCTGGTGAGCCGATAAAACGGGGGACTTTAAGTAAACTTTAGGAGATTAATACGTTTGGAATAAACTTAGAAGAACGCAATCTAAGAGATAGGGGTGGGTTGAAAGAGGGCGAAGCGTCAAAAAGGAGTCAAGAAACATTTATATGAGTAACTAAAAGCCACTCTATTAGTGAAGTCCAAAACTGCAAAACTTACAAAAGGGGTGAAAGGGGATGGATAAAGGGTACTGCAAAGACTCTATTGGCTGGAGGCATCTGGAATTGGGACACTGTGCATCGCGAGTCTACAAAAATCAATCTAAAACCAAAATACACAGCTAATTAAGATTTATCAAAGATCCAAAGTGACTCTTTCAATTAAAAATTACAGCACATTTCATGCTAATAAATAAGACTTATAAAAATGTACATGGACCTCTAATAAATTAAAGATGTCGATAAATTTCAGCTTGTACCTTCAAACTTGCAGATACGTCATCCCTGGTAGGATAAGAGCGACCTAACGAACGCCCTCACAGAGGTTGAAGCTTCAAAATCGTATTCCAAAAAAATGGTGTCTCGAAAGAGTATCATGCATGTAGGCAAGTTGATATGAAGGGCTTGAAATATTTAAGGAACTATTTCTAAATGGGAAATTTTAGAAATATGTAAGGAACTAACGACAAAACCGTACACGAAACCCTAGAACAGAGAAACAATATCTGGTGTAATATTGGTGTAAATTTTAAACAGAGCTGAAACATATCTATAGGTCCAATGACCATTATCGAACTGCCTCGTTTGTAGATAGATATTTATGTCTAATGATAATATTCTCATTAGAGGCTTAAGTCTAGTTAAATTTTACTACAATGGAGGCTACTGATTACGTAATCACCAACACGTGGCGAATGCCATACCAATTGAATATTAGTATACCTCGCTATGAGAACAAGAATGCGTCCAAATTCTCTGACAGCTTTCCCATCAACGCCCAGGGAATCCTCCTCAGTAGCTATTGAACCAATAAACAACGAAAACAAAATACCACGTGATGATGCTATACAACATACTACCATGCTTATAATACCGCGCTGTGGTTCAACTGACAGCATAGAGACGAGGCTATATTGATAGCCATCAAGACTGAATAAGGCCAGGATATCACGTCAGCAACATTCATAGTTTGGTGATCCAACTGCGATCAAAATCGCTGCATTGACTACCTCAAAACTAACAGTAACGTTATCAGTGACCAAAACATGTAATGCAACGTTCTTTCGCTTATTCTTGACCCTTTGCTTCTCGTTTGATTTTCATTTACAGCTGGAATCATATTGGATTGATCAGTTGTCTGTTTTCTCACTTGTGTTGTAGCATCCTCTTCGGATTTTGGTGTTTCAGTGGGTCCTGAAACATTACATTAAAGGAAACATTAAATGTCATTAAGTCTGTAATTATAGATGAAATCAAACGAAAAGTTGAATAATTTATGTGGTATCCTATGGAGCCTAAAAGGAGGGACAAAGGGGAGTGTCAATGGCAAATGAAGATGTGGCATGAATTTAAAAGCAAAACTCTATGCTGTCGATCAATCTTTCCCAAACATTATCCAAAATCGGGAGAAACTTTAACAAACAACAGTTGTATTTGAGACCTAATGAAACGCATTTCAATATCGTGCAAATGACACAGAAAGTAACAAATCTCATATGAGCTAAGATCTGCGTCAAAGTTTTTGTTCAAAGTTCAATCGTTTCAATAAATCTTTCATGGTTATCATTCTCTATATCTAAATTCTGGTTGCTATGCATGAAAACTATTTTGAAAATCCCAAGTTGCGAGGAAACCAATCCGCAAAAATGGCCTTGTAAACAGAGCCCGTATATAATTTTCATCCTTTTATAGAAAAAAACTCTCATTTCCAGACGAAATCCGAGCTTAAACTTTAGAATAATTAGAGATTAAGTTTTCCTAATAATGTACAGTTACTGCTGAGAGAAAAAATATCTTTAGCATCGAAAGCAAAAAATCACAGATGCTAATCATAATGTCTACTAGACATAGTACCCATAATTTTATCAAATATAATCAAACAAGCAAACACATTTCCTGTTTTCAAAGCCATATTAAATATTGGAAGAGTGAGAACTGCAATTGTAGACTTTGCAAATTATATATACCACAGGTTGGGTACCTAACATGATATGTATCAATTTGTATTTTACACTTGTAATATATTTTAATTTTTTAAGCCAGTAGGCCTTAATTAGCAGTAATTTTGCTATCTTAATTTCTTTTGTCTACTATAATTAAATTGTTGATATGATATGATATGATATGATATGATATGATATATGATATGATATGATATGATATATGATATGATATGATATGATATGATATGATATGATATAATACGATATGATATGATGCGATATAATTGATATGATATGATATGATATGATGCGATATGATTGATATGATGCGATATGATTGATATGATATGATGCGATATGACTGATATGATATGATTGATATGATATGATGCGATATGACTGATATGATATGATTGATATGATATGATATGATTGATATGATGCGATATGATATGATTGATATGATATAATGATGAATTATTTTGCATACCCGGTGTTGTTGGAACGTAAACTGTTTTCACACGTATCTGAGCGGTTTTTGGGCCTGCTCCGCATCTATTGACAGCGGCAACTTGTAGAAAGTATACAGTCCCAGATCTCAAATTATTGACCGGCATTTCTCTTTCAGCATTGGCGACATACATGAATGTGTCTTCACTCGTTTGATTGTTCTCTGGTCTCCAGTAAACCTGGATTGATAAAAGCAATGAAGGTGATTCAGTAAATGAACAGAAAATCCTCAAATTCGGTTAGGACTAACGTCAAAAGGACATTTTCCAACACTCTATTTTTTTAATGAGAATACTTAAATCTTCGACGAGTTTCAATATCCTCAAATTATTTCAATTTGAGCCATAGATTATTCTCAAATTATTCTTAAGTAGCGAAGGAATGAATTCAGATCATTGTTGACGTTTTACTTCATCATAAAGGAAAATAGAAGGAGAAACGGATACATATTGTATTGATAGCGCAAAGTAAAATTCCAAGGCCCCATTTACACTATACCGGCTTCTATCGTCGCGTTGCGTCATGGAATGATCCCTGTCGGATAGGCCGATCATTTACACTATACCGGATAGCATTACAACAATACGACGTGACTTTCATGACACCTACAGACCGAAGTGACTTTCCCTCTAATTTGCGGAGCGTCACCTACCGGATAGCTTTGGCATGGTGTAAATGGTACCCCCTATCCGATAGAAAAATCGCGGCGCAACGATAGCTATCCGGTATAGTGTAAACGGGGCCTAAGTCTTGGTCAATCTTGAGTCTTACATCATTCTTAACTTATTCTTAAGCTTCAGCAATTCTGAGCCTCAACCTTTGCTCTTATAGATCAAGAGTACAATGGCGGAAAAAATACCCAAAGCTATGGCGCAATATACTGATGTATCACTGAAGCATTTCATTTTTCATTTTATCAATATTTATACACACGAGTACCTTTCAGCTAGGAAAATTAACACTAATAACAATATATTTTTAGAAAGAAAACAAAATAATTTTAAGAATTGCTGCTCTACCAAGGGGTCGTGTTTGGGTCCTGTAGGTTCAAAAGATACTCTCTAAAACCTGTTCTAAAACGAGCGACTGATTCTCGTTCTCGATTGTTGTCAGGGATATCATTCCAGTTTTTGACACCAGAGAAGTAGAAACTTCGCTTTGCATATTCTAACCTAACTTTAGGAATTTGCAGATCTCCATGATTTCTGGTTCTATAATCTGTGATCATGGATCTTTCAGTGAACTTATGGCGAAGATTTTCGTGACAAAGGTCATGCAAAATTTTATATGTCATGACTCCTTTGTCAAAGGAGAGCAAAGACTTTACATTAAGCCATTCACAATTCCAACCGTCCTTATACTTGGCATCCACAATTAGCTTCTTTGCCCTTGTCTGTAGTCGCTGCAGTTGGGACAGCTTGGTGTTGGGAAGAGAACTCCAAACAATGTCACCATAGCGAAGATGGCTTTCAAAGAGAGCTTTGTAGACTTGGTCAAGTTTCTTTTGCGAAAGGATATTTTTTAGCTTTCTCAGCGACTACAGACAAGGGCAAAGAAGCCAATTGTGGATGCCAAGTATAAGGACGGTTGGAATTGTGCCTATCCAAGACTCTAGGACAACCAATCGTGATTAAAATTATTGCAACAACAGATATATCATATGATATTGCACAGATCATAATAGGGTTAGGGTTAGGGTTAGGGTAAGGTAAAGATAGTCCCGTATACTTTCGTACGTAGGGGAGTGCCTGTTAGGGAGGACACTTATCCTGAGCCATCGGCATGTGTGGTAGGGTGGCCAGTTGCTTTCCTCGCCGCCTTTATCCCCCAGTGTTGCCACCAGGTACCCATTGACAGCTGGATGAACAGTGAGCGAGCGTTCAGTCAGGGCATCGAGTCCGGCTCGAACCGTGGACCCTCTCCATGGGAGGCATGCACTCTAACCACTATGTTACCTCGCTCATCATAGATCATAATAAGCGATAAATTAAATGGGGTATATAGCAGAAAAGGCCTATACACACCTTGTATGTAATTATGGCTGGGTCGTTAACACTGCTCCATCGCAGTACAACTGTACTCTCGCCAACAGCTGTAACTCTGACGTCATTAGGCATAACAGTGGGAACTAAAATGAGACCAAATTGGTTATTTTTCAAAATTCTAAAAACAAATTCCTACGCAACACATGATGATTACAACAAAATGCTGTGAAATGTATAACTCCCGCATGGGCGTTAAAAATTCGATTGAGACTTTGGGCCTTAAAATATATTTTAATTGTAACTCTCTTTTAAAAGTATTCTTCTTAAACCATAAATAACTAACATAGAAACATTCCATTATTGAGAAGTTTCTGAATACACGATAACACATTAAAACTAATTCACAACGCATCTGGAAAGTACAATTTGCCTTTAAAAGTCTTCTGATGTTCGATGTCTACTCGATTGTTGAGCTTGAATGCAGATTCAAACTTCACTTTGATGGAGGGTCACATTGAAAACAATTTTTCTCCTTGTTATGAATTATAGGCAACCAATTTTATGTATTTTATAACATCACCAATATTAACAATTACTCTAAATATATGTTTCTACTCATGCAATTCGTTCAAGAACCTTCAGGGGTGGTGCTAGGAATTTTCCGATGGGGGGTCGACCCTTTTGACAAGGGAGCTAAAATGCGGTTAAAAGGGTACTATGAATGGAAAAAAATCTCCGAAAAATTCGTTTTTCACCTTCCGACGGGGGCTAGCATCTTCCGACGGGGGCTGTAGTCCCCTAGCGCCTCCCCTAGCACCACCCCTGAGAACTATACTATCACGAACGTTAAGCCTAGCGCACACAGCACAATTTTTGTCGCCGAGGACGAAGATTTTTGTTGCTGGCGACGAAAACTTGCTGTGTGCGGGAAACAAAAATAAAAGATTTTTGTCGCTGACGACCATCTTTATTATCAAATACGCTAGAAATTCTTTTTCGTCGCTGATGACAGAAGACAAGATCTCTGTTGCCAGCGACAAAAATCGTGCTGTGTGCGCTAGGCTTTACCCTCAGAGTAGAAAAGACGTCTAAAGACAGGAAGATCAAAAAACATGGTTTAGGACTTACGCCAAGTAAAGTCAAAATTCTCCTTCCTGTAGCGTCCAACGCCAGCTTTAGTCTTCGCAGCGACGCTAAATTGATACAACGCAGCTGGTTTCAAATTTTTCACAACTGCCCATTTTTTCTCGCCTTGAATCTCAAACATTTGCTCACGGTCCCCTGGTAATTCTTTATATTTCACAGAGTACCCAACAATGACTCCATTAGGTTTGCTTGGATCAGTCCACGAAATATTAACCTGGCCCATTTCAGCATCGTGGAACGTTATCGATAAGGGCTCCTCTGGTGTATCTTCGGGTGTAATATATGGACCAGCTATGTTACTTCCCGGACCATCACCCTCACTGTTGTATGCGACTACCTGAAATAGGTATGACGTGTGAGGGTCAAGTTGAACGTGCGTCTTGTTAGCTCTGGTGGTCTTGAACATCGCATTAGATGACTTTCTCCGCCAACTTCCACGCCAAAAGAACAACTAATTAGTAGAAAAGGGTTATGTCACATTATTGCAAATGTAATCATAAGTATGAAGGAAACCATGAAGTAAACAAGCAAATAACGTAAAGAAGATGTGGATAATTTATCCTGGGGGTAATAATTATGAAGAATACTCAATATGGGGGCATATTTTGGCCCTTTGAGGCTTTAGGCCAAAGTTTTACAACGAATCAAAGCTAGACCTAAGAAAGGAAGGAAGAACTTTCAGCACCCTTGGGTGTTCCATCCTATCATTTCGCTATTCCTTAAGAAAATATATCCAAAATTGAAGAGAACATTTCACCAATAGAAAAGTCAAAATTCTTTTAGTCCACAATGCCCATTCAGTGCATCATACATCAAGGTTATCTGATTGGTTGAGAAATGAATGAAATCCGTTCTCATTGGTTCTCAATATGTGATTCTTTCTTATACTCAAGAAATCATGCTGTTTTATAAAGATTCTATTACGTCATCGGCCTAGCTCCCTGCGGAGCTGTACGAGATAAAGAATAAACGCCTACCTTGTAACCAAGGAACTTTCCCCGCATTACGGTACGATCCGTTTTAACGCCTTTCCACCAGGCAATTGCAGTTCTTGATGAAGTAATTTGAACTTGAAGATCTTTCGGTACCCCCAATGGGCCTTAAAGAGAAAAATGGAAATTAAAATGTGGGTACCGTAACTACAGGCTCGCGCATTTATTATGATCACACGCAAAAATACGCAAAATATGAATAATAATAAGAATAATTTTTAAAGGTGCGTGTTGCATCGTATCGCATCGCATCCTATTTGCATCCTATCGTGTTGCATCGCAAAATTATCGTGTTACAAGCTATTTCCTGGTAGATAGCTATTTTCTTCTCTTTCGTTGTCTTCTCTTTTATGTTAGCTTGTCTTCTTTTGGTTTGTTTTTGATTGCAGCTGTAATTATTCATACATATGTAGATCATATTATTTTAGATATCTTATATTGTAATTAGGTTTTCTTCTTTTTCACAGGGCCAATTGTAAATCAGGCGACTGAATTGTAACCCTGTAGAAACAAATTTTAAATGAAAAAAAATGAAAATGAAAGATTTCCTTGAGCTTCCCCATCTCTCACATGCAGCGTATAAAGGACTGCCGATCTGAAACCAGCTATGATGGTAAGTAAAAGAATAGCAGGCTCTTCAGTGGGAAAACGGATTAAAAATCGTGAACAGTTCCTGTAAAACTTCGTGTACATACATCAAGAGAGATCAACTTCAAGCCTCGAAAGTCACTTTAAACACCCTCAAAATCCTGCATTGTACTTTAATAAACCAAGAACGCACTTTTGACCCCCCTTCCCCCTCCCCTCCCCTCCCTTTAAATTCACTGCCATCCTTTCTACTGCCACCCGTTGCTATAACAACAAACGAATCGTTTAATCTCCTTTCCAAGAGAAAACGCCGGTAAGAGGGAATAGAATTCGTGAACAAAAATATCTCTAGCAATTTCAATTCACGGATACTTGGATAAACCATAAATTGTGAAGGCTTCATGTTTATCGAAGTCGGGAGAATTTTAATCTGAAAAACAATCCGTCCTCAAAAGATCTTGAGATCAGTACATTTTATTGTAATATGAATGTCCTCTTTCGGAAATTCTTGCATAATTTGAAGTTGATACGATCTTTCGATGTGACACAAGCCCTGGACCTACAGCCAAAACATAATTCCCGATCAAGTCTCTCAGAAAAATCAACAAGACAGACAAATTAAAAAAGTATCAACTTAGAGATTGAAAATATTCATGTGGTAATTAGGCAAAAATCCCGCCGGTGTTTTCCGTCGCTAATCCAGTTTCCATTCGCTTAAATTGTCGCAGATAATACTAGGCTCATGATACGAGCCTCATAATGACGTGAATCAAAAAAGTTGAACCTCACACAAGCGACACTAAATGGATTAGCATAAGCCCTGCCAAGGTTGATTACAACGACTATCAACAAGGTTAATGAAAATTGGCTACAAGGGGACCTGGCTGAATATCAGCTAAATGATATGATGGAAAGCGTAAACAAGGCAACGACAATCTCTCCCATCGCGGTACGCGAATCACTCATAACCCTGTTTCTTCAACTGAGGGTTCTAGCAAAATAGGATGGCAAAATTCAAGCTGAATTGCAGTAGCACATACTACACTATCATCTGCCTCAGGATGGTTTTTAAGTTTGCTCTTTTGAGAAAAACGATACCTACAGCTAGATAATTGAAATACTCCAGGTCAAGATCTATGCTCCTATCTTATTCTTCTCACACAGCTCGCTTGCTGCCGACAAATTAAAAGGCAGGTGCACAACATTCGAGAAAAAAGGACCAAGACGAGAGCCTTGTAGTATGGCAATGAAGGAAGCATTCATTGCTTGTAAAAAAGACAGCAACAGAAAGTCGATGAATCTCAATGCAACCCGAAACTGATGAAGACACAAACCAACACCTTGATTCCTACCTCATAGATCCAAGGACCCAACGTTCTCAATGTTTAAATCAAAATATGCTGGAATGTGAGATTAGTCTGGGACTAATGAGCTTGAACTTGAGCAAAGAAGCAAATGATGGTATACTTACGACGTTCTCCGGTAAAGCCATTTACGATTGGGCTCATTGGACCAAGACCAAAATCATTACCGGCTTGAATCCGGAACTCATACTGGACATAGTATTCAGCACCGCGTACTGTCAGAGATGATCCGTACTTCACTTTGTCCACTTGCATTCTTGATGAATGAGTACCACTTTGCTGATGATATACGTTGTAGAAGATGTTAGGCCCATTTTGCTCTAATCTTGTTAGTGGCTGTGGATATAATTCAAGTCATCGATGATTGCGATGCTAGGTAATGCGAAAAGAAATTGATTCCCCCAAAGCACTATAAGAATATTCAGCAGATAAACTTAAGCTACAGCAAAATGAAGAATATATGCGATTCCTCCAGGTACTTGTTTACCACATAAAAGTCAAGCTATGAGCATAGACAAGTTTTCTCCTCTTGCGGTAATAACACCCAGCCCTGTGGTTGTTTCAGCTATACATAGGGGGCCATTCAAAAAGTGCGTACGCTCGGAAGGTGGGAGGGGGTACCCGAGAAAGCGTACGAAAACACTCAAGGGGTAAGTGGGGCTCTTCAAAGAACGTACGTACGCTTAAGTAATTTTCAAAAGGTAAGTACTTACAAAGCATCCTAAATGAGTAAAGTTGTCTTTTCGACATTATACATGAAAGATCACATTCTCGATTATTATGTTCTACTTTTTAGAGGCATCGTGTATGAATATTGGATACATAAATTGTATGCTATTAATATTGTATTCTTGAATTTGAATTCCATCTTTAACATTTTGAATGCAAAAGCGACAAAACATCGATTTTTGACCAATAAAAACACTAAATTTTGGAAATTGAGCCTCGTGATTTTCTTACGATTTTCTTAAGATTTTGATCATTTGAGCCTCATTTTCTTATAAACTTTTTTCTTATAAAAAAAACGTGTACTGAGAAGGAATGTTGCGGAGGCGCACAACTTTATTGAGGAGGAAGGATGCGGGGGTGTAGAAAACTCTGCAGGGGTTCAAGGAGTGATGATGATCACAAAACATCCAGTGACGAATATGAAAAAAGTAGTAAAGGCCCTGAGAACATCTGCAGAACAGAATAAGTCTACAATGCACTTATTCCAAAGCTATTTCAGCTTCAAATCTTGTAAGGCCTAAATCCAACATTACATGATAAGCACATCGGCACTTGCATGCTTAAGAGATTCAGATTGTTCAAGACAAACAGTTGCAACGAATTCAAGAGCACAAATATAAAATTCGAATGCTAACCTTCCAGGAAATTCTGATTTCAGTAGGTCCTGTTCCTACTCCTTTAATCTCAGTTGGATACCTGGACGGCGCTGAAAAGAAGAAAAAATCTATAACTTCTGTATAAACACCATAGATATGATTTGCATCAAATCTAACTGAATCTATCTGTTTGCATCAAATCTGTCTGAATCTGCTTGTTCGCATCAAATCTGCTTCAATCTAGCTGTTTGCATCAAATCTATTTCATTCTGTCTGTTTACATCAAATTTATTTCATTCTCTCTGTTTGCAACAAATCTATTTGAATCTATCTGTTTGCACCAAATCTACTTCAATCTATCTGCTTGCACCAAATCTACTTCAAGAAATCTTGTTGACGTTGAAACACATTATAAAGTCTTACGAATTGAATTCTTGTCAGCAGCTTTTACAATCATCTCCATGAAATAACACATAACAAAAACTTACTAACCACAAACATCGCAAACAGATGCATTTTTGTGCAATAATATTACACAATGTTGCATTGAGACTGTGTTGTAATTAAAATACTGAACTGTTTTTGATATGCTGATAAGTTTTCAACTCTGTTGCCGCATATTGCATGCAACAGCGTGCATTGAATTGCACAGCAATTCTGTAATGTTGATGACTGTAAGTGGAACGAATCAGGTAATGCTATATTGATAATAAAGTGTGTCTGAAGAAAATCAAATACAAAAATTGAGAACACAGGGAACAATACAACACGGCACAACACGGTACAACACGGTACAACACAATACAATAAAGTACAGCAAATTAAATAAATTAAACTAAATGCAAATAAACAAAAAAATATCCTCTCAGTATTTCATCCAATTCAACCAACCTGCTGGCAAACTCTTCAACCATGGAAATGTTTCCACACTAGGTGTACTATTTCCCACGCCATTTTCTGACACTACTCGAAATCGGTAAGAGGCCCAAGGTGAAAGAGATAGGTCGGCACTTCCACGTGACTTGATGTCTGTTGTCGTCATCATGTGATGCCATTTTTTTCTCTCAAATTGTGTCCGGTAAAATATGTGAACTTTCGTGACCGGACTGTAATTGTCACGGCCGAGTGTCCAAGAAATTCGCACTTTGTTCTGTTTGAAATCGCTGGTAGAAACTTCGGTAGGGCGACCAGGGACACCTGAAAATAATGGAAGGCCCGAGTTGAAAACTAAAAACTTGCCAATTTGATGACTAACACAATCCCAATTAATGACACGACAAAACACAAACTAGAAATAAGGATAAGAAGAAACTAATTAATATATAAAACAGTTATGATAATATTTTTTGACAGCAAATAATTGACTCATTGACTAGTTTGTAGAGTATGGTAGATCATGGTAGAGCACTGAAAGACTAAAGCTTGCACGCGTGCGATCTCGCTGAGTTCTCTCATATTCTGCAAATTGGGTTATTTGAAACAATTTTTTCAATGCTGCGATTTGCCCACTCATATCTAACTTTGTAAAGGTAAGAGGCCGCTTATTGTTCATGCTTCAGGTTAGAGCTGAAGAGAAATAGGTTGGGCAAATGATTTTCATGCAGCCGTAAGGTTGGGTATATCATTTTTCTGCCTCTCGAAAATTGGGTAGCATATTTCTCATACCTCTACGATGGTTGGGTGACTATTATCTTTATAGTGCACAATGTTAGGTAACAATAAAAACTATCCAAATACACATTTCCCTTCAGTCGTAATCGGAGGCATAAATAATGGACTGTCCCTAACACCCTATTTTTCGGACACTATTCATGATGATGGAACTTAATCGAGAAGCTGATCTTGTTGATTGCCTATGTACATCAATGACTTGTTGATCACCTAAACGAACAGGCAGAACAACTACCTAAGCCTGTCATGCTTTCAATTTTCAGTAAACAGGACGCTAAACAGCGTAAATTTCAATGGATTACAAGTAAAATCCACATCCGATTTCCTATGACCTGAGGAACTTTCCATTGATGCTGAAATTGAACTACGATCAGCAAGCTAAATCTGGATTAACCTCACGTCGCAATCTCTTACGACTATAGTGTTAGCAGATTAAAGATTCATTTGAATGTAATCCTTCCAAAGGTGTCATCACAATCCGTTGTATATAAACGTCCAATCTCTTAGGTTCATAAACAGATACCGACGGCTAGCAAAATGAAGCAAACACCGGACCTGGGAATGGTGGAATGATTGAAGCATCCACAATAAGAATGCGACAGGCATTGGAAATAAGAAAACAGCATTTACGCTAGCAAAGACAAAATAATCAACGTAATGAAATGCTGCCACCATTTACTACGAATAATCTACTGCTCTGATCTATTTATTATATTCACCTACCATTCAACTTTCATTTCTCATTCTCTGTATAGAAATTTTATGAATATTAGCAGGGGCTCAATAATCCATGTGATAGATAGCAATTCAAATTATTGTTATTAAAATACGGCTCTGCTGTGCCTAATAGTATTTAGCAATATTCCCAAAACCACACATTTTTTGCAATTACCAAAAACGGCTTGAATTAGCGTGTACGCTGGATGTTTCTAAACATTTCCGGATTGTTTGTATTCATCTAAATCAAAAAAGCTTTGGTAACCGCTTAATCAACACCCTGAGAGATGGAATCCCGCTAGCCACAAACCAGTGTATTGAATACCGACAGTAGATGCCTACGGGTTTCAATTAAAATGCAGAAACACGCGGGGCACACGCAGCAAAGTAATCCGTGAAGGAAACGGATGGAAACGAATCTTCCTAAACTCATCAGTTCCCAAAAATTTTGCGAGAAGATGGACAAGGTTTAATGAAATAGTCCCTTACTTGTTCGAAACCATCTTTGCATATTGACACTCCCATTATAAAATTACAAAGAACATAAATTTAGAATTTACACAAAATATAATATTGGTTTCCTAACAATGTTTAGAATCACTGTCTTCCTAGCTTTGGGCTGTTTAGCTTCTAAGAGGAAGGAAATATCTTGTTTGGCATTATTGTGGCATAATGACTGTGTTCTCTTGTGAAAGAAAGCAAAGTTTCTTCCAATACAGCGAGTGTTTCCGAGCAAAACATTAAATCGGATTCAAAAAGGGATCTTAAACGAGCGCAACGATCTATCTGGATTCTAATCCTGGATTTATGATCCACAGAACATGGCCTTTCGCGCAGCAAACGCAGGAAAACGCGGGTATTTTGATTGTTTTACAAATTGAATAGGCATGGGCGGGCCACATTCTAATCATACCATCTAGGGCAGGATACCTAATCACAAATCGGATTAATCGGATTAATTGTAATCCAATTATAAATAAATTGCTACAATTTTCCTACCCTTATGCCATGTACTGTCAGATGGAACCGGCGTGTCTGTCGGTCCGGTCAAAGGCGGTAACGTGTGAGAAGGTTCGATCGGCGTCTCTGGCCCATTGGAATCTATGGAGTTGAGAGAAGTTCAGTTAGAAAACTCTCAACAATTCACAAACTGAAAATTTTGACCTAGCCCCTTTTAGCCATGGATCGTACCGTAGAATCACTGGTGAATTTTGCAAGCACGCATGCAATAGCGACCAGACATCATTACTGATTGATAACTCTCCTTCAGTTCAAGATAGGCAAATTTCGGAATGCACTTGAAAACAGAGTGTACTCACGGTAATTACACGACTCTGTGAAGTCCTGCCTCGAAGGCCGTTTCATTGCAAGAACAATCACATGAACTTCAAAAGCTCCAAGTCGAACTGTACGATTCTAACTGCTAGTTTCGACTTCTGCCAAACATATGTCGAAAGCTTGTTGTTGCATATAGACATGAGTTGAACTTGTCTTGACAGAACAACAATCAACAATCCGTCAACCCAATTATTCCAGAGTTCAAAACCGTGGCAGACCAAGGGAAAACGAAGAAGAGACAAAATCATAAACACTTGTCTTACTAGCAAGGATCAGAACACAGGCTGTCTGTAAGTAAAGCGATAATGGCCAGCGATAAACAATTTTCTATGAAGGTCTTAAAAGGCTATTAAACAGCAGAGGATATTGCTGGATTAAATCAACATCCAAAAGCTTAGTCGGCCCTTGTTTGTCTTACAAAAGTACAATCGGACTCTGAAAGTACTTTTTTAATCCGGACACAGAACGCCTGAACTTATGTCCACATGAAGCATCTCCACATCTATTACACCTTCCCAAAAAAGTACTTGAGTCTTCCTGTCTTTTCTCTGAAATGAATCTAACATCCTAAATCTGCGAGGAATCCTGCACTAAGACAATAATCATCAACGCATCCACCTGTTGCGATGATCAAACCATAAAGCGCTGCCCCAGCCGTGCAATCGAAAAACAGCTGCGAGTATAACGGCAGAAATCTAAGATT
This sequence comes from Cassiopea andromeda, assembly GCA_018155075.1. Taxonomy (NCBI): domain Eukaryota; kingdom Metazoa; phylum Cnidaria; class Scyphozoa; order Rhizostomeae; family Cassiopeidae; genus Cassiopea; species Cassiopea andromeda. The sequence goes on along the minus strand of WIPJ01067266.1, from coordinate 388,960 downwards.
GAGTTCAGATTGAGTCAATCCAGCGAGCAATATCTGCTATAGACGATACAACTAACAATTGCGATCACGTGCAAGTCCTTACGTACTCTGGAACAAGGCATAAAAGATACATTAACGATATAGGATTAGAGGGTTAGCCGCGTTATAGCGGTGTATTATTGGAAGGCGAACGAAGCATAACTCTGCGATCAGAAATATTTAATTTAGGCAGCTTTTATTTTTGAAATTGGCTCACAGAAATCTCAGATCATGTGAATACACAATACTCTTTTTCATGATTTAGGAACAAGGTCAGATGTAGAACTTGACGAAGAAGAGTGGCTTCTCTTATGCTCCGAAATGAATTTCTGACCTAGAGAGAACTGCGATATTGAAACGCACTCATGAAAATGACCAAATGTAGCCTAAGCTTGTGTTTGAGTATGAGAAAATGAAGGGCAGAGGGTCTGTGAATGTACCCTTACATGTATTACAAGTCAAGCTATGTAATTTCAAATCACAGTGTTGTGAATTTAGATACTAGTAAAGGCAGACATAAGATGCAAGAAATGATATTCCAGTCAAGGGTAATAGCAGACACAAACATGTAGATCTCAATCGGCTTGGGACAAGTGTCGAAGAGGACATACGTCATAGGAGGCACATTCAAAATGGCGTCTGGCATCGTAGTGAAAGCCAAGAATAGTATCATGAAGTCTTTCGGTGTGTGCACAAGAGAAAAAGCCAAATAAAAGGATAAGCGAACCAACAATGGCAACGGATGCCGCATGTTTGGGATGAAACAAGACAAGTCGCGTCCACTGTGTCGCAGGAGATTGGATATAAACCTTGATGTCTTCCAAGGAAGGGGAGATAAGTCGCTATTGGTACCTTACTGATAAGAAGTTAAGACCTTAAGAGGCCTAAATTACGCATTCAATTAAATGTACGAGGTATACGATGGAATTTGAAGATTAAAAGCTGATCAGTTAATCAGACAGTGCATTTATTGCAAGTCCGCAGAGAATGCGTCCTAATAAGAAATTAATTGGAATTAATTCGCTGTTCATGTGGGCTGAATTCGCTAAAATTTGACAGGATAATAGAAAATAGTGTCTCCAGCTATTTAGCACAATGCGGAAAATCCCACGGGTTGCATCAGAAAGTTTTAATTAGCTATTTATAACAATGGATTTTGTTAAGGCACAGACGGGTGGACTAACGAGATAAATCCAAATTTAAAGGTCTCAGCAAGGATTTTTTCTACTAGCATGACAGTTAACGGATATGATTGTTTGGTATTTAGTTTTGAAGCAGGATGTTGAGATATGATTGTAAACAAAGATAAAAGGACAACTTGTGCATCTGCTAGTTGAGTTATTACAAATCCAAGCTAATCTGTCCTCCATCGATTACTAAAGATGTTGACTGACTTGCTGTGCAGGTCTAATCGATTGGTAGATTGAGTACAACCTCACCTCTGTATGATGACCCCTACTTGCAGGCCAGTAGTATTCAGGGATACAAGAAGACTATACAACGATCTATTAACGTCCCTTACTTTTTGTTTGCTTTTGGATTGAGTGATGTACTTCGTACATTGAGTTCGCGCTCCAGTATGAGGGCAGGAATCATAGATATATCATTAGCAGAAATCAGGAATAATGATAAGGAGACTAACCAAGCCACTGCGTGGCCGTCGCATTTATAGTGGCATTGAAAACCAACGGATATCGAAGTGGCCTAGATTGTTTGCTAAAGAGAGTAATTTAAATCATAATTACAGGAAAAACTGGTGCTAGAATTATAGCAATAAATCTTTCTAAATTGCACTTCTTGAAGAAAACGCTGCCCACCAACCTGGTTCACACTTGCTCGCTGGAGTTGCAAGACCAGCGACCCAAAACACTAGATATTGGGGGCTCCGGTCAGAAATCTTTTGATCACCACGCCTTCTACGTTGGCTATAATGCTACCACTGTTTTTTCTAGTACCATAAAGAAAGCAAAGGGGGTCTGGGGGCTTGACACCAAAAAACTTTTCACAATTACATTCTCTACAATGCCGGAGAATGTCTCTTTGTAAACATCATTAGAAAACTTCAATCGATAATCTTTGACATAGAAAAAATAATTTCAAGATACCAAATGATCAATATTCAAAGCTATGGGCGGGCAAGAGCGTACAAGATCGCATTGCACCTCTATGCCACCCCCTGGCTTCCTGGCTGTTTCTAGAGACCTCAGCGACTGGGTTGGGCAGTTAAGAACACCTTGGAAGCTAAACATGGAAGGTAAAATCGGAATGAGATTTGAAAACAAAGTGTGGAAGGATACGTACGTATTGGAGGGATAGTCTGGCTAATGGAAGGATAGTTCGCAAGGAAAGACGCGGGGGTAAGCGATGAACTCGAAGTTGAATCTGATAGGGAGGCTGGGCAATGTGCTGCACGTTCCTTTGCTGTCTTTGAAACAGTTAAAGTAGTAGACTTCATATAAGAGAAAATGAAGTACTGGTCTTCCACCTTAAACGTGGAGAAAAAAGTTTGGAAACTTTGTAGAGTTGCACGGAAGCTAAATTAAACGGGGAGAAGGAATAAAAATTCTCACTCTCTTGAGTAGAGAGAAGGTACTAGGAATTTCTTCCTAACAAAGCAATAGAAAACATGATAGATTGGTAGAAATCTGTATCGACAAACTGCAAAATTCACAAATCACATTGACACTCAGTTAGAGTTATAATTGGCTTCTCTTCATGAGTGCTGCTTAAATTTCTGCCTATTCAAGTCGATGGAATGAGAAAATCCCCAAAAACAATTCACAAAGATTAGACTACTGTGGAGTTGCTTGTGGGCATAAAAGAGATGCAACAAATCAATCAAGCAGAACAGCCAAGAAAAGATTCCTACAAATTTCTTGCATCGCAATCACTCAGCTGAAGAGAAAAAGTGAGTTATAGGTGATAATTGTGCTCCTCTACCCCTGACACAACTCGGTCCTTCAGCCAACAAATAGGTTTAACGTGCTTATCTGAGCGGCTACTGGAATCTGTCAACTTTCAAAATGTAAAGTGCCCGTCCATTCAACAGTCTTGCATACAAAAGTGCCAGCCCATTCAACAATCTTGCAAACACTTATACTAAGCTATTCAACAGTCTTGCTGTAGTACCGGTAATTTTAATCTAAATTGCGTACAATATTTGTAAAAGTTAGACACTACCGTAGGGCGTACAAGCTAGATTTCATGTGGCTTTAGAAAGCACTTGAACCTGTATTCGCATAGGCACCATTGTTGCTGAGTTTAGGCTTGGACTCTCAGTACTTGAGAAAGGCTGGGAGGACCAGATCAGTTTGTAATTTGTATTTTGTATTGTGCGCTACAGGCGAAGCGTTGCAGGTAGTTAGAAACACAGAATAACGTTTTGTTCTCAGGTATTACATGACGTAAATGGTATTAGCATCCGCATAAGTAACTTGTGCATTGAAATAATTGGTAGAGTACGAAGGTAGCTAGGCGTGTATTAATAATGAGTAGAATTTTCCAAGTGAAACCTTCCAAATTCCTCATAGAGTAAATTATGGTAGAGTATATAAAAGATTTAGAGAGAGTAATAGAATGGAGTAGCTCTGGTTCAATGACAGGGACGTAAAGTCACCTCGCAGAACCAAAAATAACATGTTGTGAATTGAGTACTGATTTAAAGACAGATTTTAAAACAGCTCTCTGTGAAGCATCTCTCTCTCGGAGTTAATTCTGCCTTTGATGCCCGTAATTTGGAAGAGACCGCACCTGAAAACGACATTTCAATTATAAATTGCATACGATAGTACCGACTCATTCAACAGTCTTGCATACAATAACTCCCGGCCATTCAACAGCCTTGCATACAATAGTACCGAGCCACTCAACAGTCTTGCATACAATAATGCCCGGCCATTCAACAGTCTTGCATACAATAGTACCGACTCATTCAACAGTCTTGCATGCAATTATACTGACCCACTCAACAGTCTTGCATACAATAGTACCGACTCATTCAACAGTCTTGCATACAACAGTACCGACTCATTCAACAGTCTTGCATAAAATAGTACCGACCCATTCAACAGTCTTGCATAGAATCATCCAGATCATAAGAAAAACACTGGAGAGATATTTTCTGAAACGCACTAAGGGGGACTCTATTTGACATATCTATTCGATAGAACAACGAATTCTAATTGTAGGTCGTGTGGTGTAAATTACACATTTAATGCTCAAGGCTAACTAATGCAGGGATGGAATTACCCAGTGAAAGATCTAAAATGTAAAATTCTATTAATTCTCTACACCTGAAGCTGCATTAGCTAAACTTTATGTGCCGAAAAGGACAATAAATTTTAAGTTATCCTTTAAGAGGATCATATAACATATTTATCTTGCTGGATAAAATATTTGGATTAAAATTCTTACATCAACATAGATCTTTTGGAAATATCACTTAAAGGTATTAGCCTCAAGTCTAAGAAGACTTAGGCCTGCTTTAAGAGATTCCATTATGCGCACCGCATTACAAAATTGGCTTTTAGAAGTTCAGATTACAAACAGAGCCTTGCATGTGGTCGATAATGACAAATACTTGCAGTAATGGAGATACTTAGAGGGCCAATGAACTGAGTGTGCCCCCTAAAAGACAGGTAATTTCATCTCCCAATGCCACCTCTAATATCTTCAAGTATTTTGCTAAAGTGTAATACGATTTTAGACGATATCTGTTTGAAATACAACTTTATTTAAGGTGGAAGAAATTAACCTAGATCCGAAGGAGTAATTTTCATTAGTATACAACCCTGGTGTCTTCAAAATACAGTCTTTAAACAGTGACGATGCACCATCCATGCCACGCTTTTAAGGTCTCATGACATCATTGTTACAATGAACAAGGAATCTTATAGGCAGCAGCGAGTACCAATGGAGCCTGTGCTACACTTAACAATACCTCTTATGTCTTCCGTGCATTCATCCCATGTGACTGGAGTTTGTTTCTAGTGGCAGAACTTGCTATAGGATCACGCGGAGGACATGTGTATCTTGTCGCTAAATTTCTTAAGCGCCAACAAACGCAGGTAGGCAACAGTTTGAAAAATCAACAGTAACGCGAAATTCACCAGTGATTTAGGTATCTTTTTCAAATTAGGCCGTAGTCTCGTCATATTTTTGAAACAGTCGCAATGAGAAAAAGTCTCGAATGCCATCTGCTTCGAAAGTGAAGCGTGACTTCGTCTACTAGTTCCTCGTAATATCTGAAGAAAGGGGCGTGCCCATCTGACAGACATGGCTAAAAGGGGTAGGGTATGATAGACAAGAAGCATTCCAATCACTAGAACATGTGGTAATGCCAAATCATAAAAACAGCTGTTTTACCCAGCTAAGTATATATTCACTTGAGTTCTGTTCAAAACACCTGATCAAATATCTCCTCTCGTATTTTTCACGTTTTAGTTCTTAGATTTCACATGTTATCGTCTTCAGCCCTAATGCTATAATGAATGCTTCTTGTGTGACGAAATATAGAAAAATTTTTACAAAAAATAATGGAAATAAAGTTAAATATACAAACCTGTAGATATGATGTGTGTACCAGACGTAAGATGTTTGACAAAGCAATATACACGCTTCTTATTTTATAAGAAAGATTTTTTTAGTCCAGCACCGAAAATTTTCACGATTCCAGTATGAAAACTTTCTAAACATTTTCTTAGCAAAAATTTTTTGAGTTCTAATATTTGCATACACATTAAACGAAAGTGAAAAAGCTCAATGTGAAACTACGATAAATCTTAGAAAAAAACATTAAAACTATCAGAGGGAAGCCAATATAACACCCATAGCATTTTGTACACAGATAAATCGTATTTTTAACATTTATACACTTATAAATTTCCTTAAATTTCAGAAATCCAGTACTGAACTTTCTTAACTTTTTGAGCAGTCGCGCAATACTTTTTTACAAACCACTAACTTATAAATAAAAAACGTGTATTTTAACATTGCATAAGCTCATCTTTGCACAAAATTACTTAATAAACAAATACTAATAAATAATTACTAGTAAATTACAAATATAATATTTTTGACAATTTCTCCTATCAGGGAGGTATCCACAGATCGTAGGACCAGAATTAAAATTTTCTTCAATGAGTATTCTCCACCAATGCAAAAGCATCCTAAATGTTGTTTTCATCTCAAGGGACGGGTCATTATTTATAAAAGGAGATGGTACCTAAGATGCGCGGGTTATGATTGCAAAATAAATTAGAAGGCACCTTGTTGAGGGAAGGACCATTATTTGTACAGGGGGGACACTGAAGAAAGGCGGGTTATAATTGCAAATTTTTCCTACCCATGTTTGTTCAATATTCATAAATTCAATACCCAACCATTTAAAAAGGACAAAATTCCGCTTACCCAAACCTCTGAGAAGGATTTTAATAATTGTCATGGCTTCAAAGGAGAAAAATCTGACAAAGGAAATGTTTTTGGCAAGGATTTTAAAGCAACATACGAAATTTTTACCCACCCTTTTGCCTTGTCTAATTTCTTGCTACCCAACTTTTGCCTACCCAAAAATTTTTTTCACCCAACATTTTAATGATAAATAATGACTAATCCCTTAGTGCCAAGTTGCAATACACGTTTTTTTTATAAGAAAATCATTATTTTGCCTGAGCCTCAATTTTCTTAAATTTTTCTTAACTTTTGCTGAAATAAACTGGCTAGAGTGGTTTACATTTTGATTAATACTATTGTATACTTGAATTTGAATTCCATCTTTAACATTTTGAATGCAATAACGACGAAATTACCGATTTTTGCCCTATAAAAACACTTCATTTAGGAATTTGAGCCTCGTGACTTTCTTACGATTTTGACGATTTGAGCCTCATTTGCTTATAAACTTTTTTCTTATAAAAAAAACGTGCAATACATCTCTTAAGCTCTAAAAAGCTGACCCTTTTCAGGATTCACAATAGCAAAACCTCCCAATTCTCTTGTCACAATCCCTATGACATAGCTACTTGATTCAAGATGAATTGTGTTCATTAACTGAAAGGGTTAATTCGATAGCATAAATACAATATGCAATATCGCTGTGCTCTTCAGGATTGCAATTGGACGGTTCCTCAAAATGGCCAACAATGAATGCAGTAGACTCATATTGCAAAAGGAACGATAAGTTACATGGTAAGATAGTCAATAAAATGTTCACAAAAATTTTCTTTGTGTAGCACCAAATATCGAACGCAGTAGTAGTTTACTTCCCAATGAAGTTTCCAGCTGATTATGACCTTATTCAAATTGCGTTATCGTCACAATTTTCTTTAAAATTTCTTGCAGTGACTTGGACAAAATCTTGAATTGCAAAAAAGTGACTCACGAAATTCATGGCCCAGCAGAACAGTTCTACTTACTTTCAAGGAGGTAATGTCCGACAAAATCTACTCCGTGCTGCTATGACAAATATTTTTCAGAATGAAAGTCATTTACCATGAAAATGGGCCTTAGCTATGAGCACAAGAATCTTTTTAAAGAGGAGCGAGTCAGAAAAACGTACGAAATGCCTCTTTTATCTACTAACTGTAGCAAGAGCAAATCGGGATCTTTGCTTAGGCCTGGGTGGAACTCTGAGCAAATGCAATCCTGCTTTCACGGATAGAATTATGCAAAAAAATCACCATACAAGTAGAACTCACCAACTACAGTAAGATAAGCTTCGGCTGTGTCTCTCGATCCTACGCTGCCCGTAGTCACTGCGCTACACGTGTACATCCCAATATCGGTCATCTTTAAGTTATCTATATGCAATACAGATGTACGAGTTCCTCTTTTGACTGTATAAATGCGACTGTTTTCGATCAACGGAGTAAAGTTTCGTTTCCATCGAAAGTGCACCTCCAGAACGCTGGCAGTCTCTACGCCACATGTTAAATTAACGCTAGTACCAACTTTCGCCGTTGTTGCCTGCGGCGGTCTGGTAATTGCGACTTTGGCTGAAATCGAAAAATCAAATATAGAATGTGTTTGAATTCCTTATCTTTATGAATTATGACTGTAAATATAAATGCCTAACATTTACAAGTCTGAAATGAAATCAATAATAAATAAACATATCTGAGAACATATAAGATAACTGGATGTCATCATGTCATGATAATATCGGTTATAACAAATCATCATCATCATCATCATCATCATCATCATCATCATCATCATCATCATCATCATCATCATCATCATCATCATCATCATCATCATCATCATCATCATCATCATCATCGTCGTCATCGTCATCGTCGTCGTCGTCGTCGTCGTCGTCGTCGTCGTCATCATCATCATCATCATCATCATCATCATCATTATCATCATCATTTCAATGTTTTACAGACGGTGGCCCATTCAGCTAAGCTGGTTTGTAAGGAGCCGTTCATTGTTTGACACCGACAAATAAATGTTTGAACAAGCTAGCCCCCCACTATCTTAGCAGTTGCATTTCTAAACTTTCTGATCGTCACACACATGAACTTCGGTCTTCTGCGACTGATCTACTAGTACCCCGTTTGAAAACATCATATGGTCAAAAGCTTTTGCTTTTTGAGGAGCAAGAGTGGAACAATCTTGATTTAAGAACAACACTAGCGCCCTCTATTCATTGCTTCAAGTCATCTTTGAAAGATTCCAAGATTAATGGTATGTCTTCTTTTAGTTTATTTTTAATTGCAGTTGTAATTATTTATACGTATGTAGATCATATTCTTCTAGACATCTTATATTGTAATTAGGCTTCTTTTCACAGGGCCAATTGTAAACCAGGCAACTAAATTGCTACCCCGTATAAATAAGTTTTAAATAAATAAAGTTTTTTCAATAAATAAATAAATAAATGTTTCATTAAATGTTTTAAATGTTTCATTTGATATTTGATACTTCTTTTAGAGTTTTTTAGATCTTAGAAGCTTATTAATTATTTCCAGAACAGGACAGCTTGTAAAGCAGCCATGAGGCTCAAATTTGTATCCTCTATAAATATTTGAAATTTGATTTGATTTTTCATTCGAAAAAAATTTGAAAAGAAATCAATGAAGACCAAATTGTATTTCAGTAGTTTCATACCTATAGTGAGTGTTAAACTATAATACTAACAAACATAGACACTTAAAAAAAATTTAAGTGCTTATGTGTGCTAATAATTATGGTATTAATAAACTCACAATAGGTATGAACCTACTGAAATACAAACTGAGCTATAAAACCCGAGATCCGATTTCTAATTAAAAATCGTGTATTTGGCTCTTGGTTTCACTACTTTGCCGAGAATTTGCCGACTCGATGGCACCTGGGGAGTACTGTGCCCCCGTACCCCCTTAATAGCTGCTACTATTAAGCGACTAAATTGTAATATCTAACACATAAACAATATTAAAATGCTCCATATTAATAACCTCCATGACTTGTTTATTCCACGTATCGAAAACCCTTCGTACGAGCTTCGTGACATTGCTACTGACATTCAAATCCCAAAACGAAATTCGGTCGATGGCCAAAAAGGGTTCTCGTTCCGGGAAGCAAAATTATGGAACAGCCCCCCAACAGAGATAAAATCGGTACTGACTAAAACCAACCTTAAAAACTCTTTATAGATTATGTACAGTTTGTTTTATGAGCTAACTATTTTCTTTCTTTTAATTATTTATATATTTATCTTTCATATTTATGTATTTAACTTATTCTTAGTTTCTCTTTAAATATTAATTGTAAATAGGATTCTAAGATTTCCTATTATTTTGTATGTAAAAAGAGGGCCCTTTGATAACCAGTTTTTGCTGAAGGGATGCCCTCCCTAAACATTTTAAGTGGAATTTAATGGAAAATGAAGACTTATTTTGCGTTATTTGGTACCACTAAAGTAGTCAAGGTTTCTCTTTCATTTCTGGTATAAAGTTCTCTAAAATTGAAACTGTTATCTATAGTAGGGACCAGGTGACTTCGTTCATTCTTTGCGTGGAACATGATTTCACCCCTTTTTAGCATTGAAATAATCGAAAATTGAAGAAAATAAAAGCATTTATTATTTAAATAGAAAAAATACTGTAAAACACATACCTCTGACAAACAATTCTGCAGATTTGGATGCTGAATTTAAACTGTTTCTAACAATGCATTGGTATTTCCCTTCATCCGTTGCAACTACCCTCTTTATTCGCAAATTCCCATTTGGCAAGATAGTGAATCTGCCTTGGCTTACAACTTCAATGTCATCACTTTCTTCAGAAAGCTTTCTCCATCGTATTGTCGGCTTTGGAGAGCCGGTTGGATTGCAGGAAATTTCCGCGATTCCTCCAATGAGCACATGAGCGTTCGAAGGTGAAGTACTACCGGCTCCAAAACCAGCAGGGATTTCTGTGTCATGAAGAAAATAATTTTTCATTAAACAAATTTTATGGCAAATTCCAAAGAAAACTTCCCCAAACACAATGCCACGTTAAAAGCTGGCATCATCCTTGACTACTTTTTAAAATGTATATAGCATATATAAACCTTGATTCTTCTTTTTCTGATGCAGTATTTATGTATAGTTAATATCCATTTTAGTTAATGTTCTTAGGACCGTTCTAGGTTCACTTTATTTGATTTTAGATATGGTATGTTTATTTTGCAATGTATGTTATGGAGGGCCCTTGAAAACCAGCACTGCTGACAGGCCACCCTCCTAAAATATCTGAAATGAAATTTGCAATGAAAATGAAATGAAAACACGAGTTAGGGACCGGTCATATTTATAACCTCAGTTGGGACCGCAGATAAATGGTTGGTTGAAAAAATTTTTAGGTGGGCAAAGGTTGGGTAACTGGAAATTAGACACGGTACAGGGGTGGGTAAAGACGTCACATGTTACTTAAAAATGTATAATTTTGGCCAAAAAAATCCTTTGGGAGATTGTTCTTTATTGAAACCATGATGATTATTCAAATCTTTCTCAGATGTACACGCTTTGGAAAACGCAGCCTGATGATAAATTGAAGAACAAGGGTCACGATGAAAATCATAGTCAATCAAAATATTCCATTTTTCATCACATCTTTAACTTCATCTTTAATCAACACAACTATGGACAATTCATTTGAGCATTAAACGAATCCTTTATGACATATCCATTAAGACAACAAATTCATTAAGACAAATCCTTTACGACAAAACCATTAAATGTTTCGGGGTAACTTGTCCCATCTTCAGTATAACAGGAAAAGAGAGGGAGGGGGGCTTATATAGCCTATTAAAACAATAGGCCATGAATTTGGATGTGTACCATAAAGGAAAAGAACGTATAGATAAACACATTAACGACAATAGGTATGTGTACTTTCTCAGAGCGTAGGGTAAGCTTAATTTCGACCACTTAAATGGATGGGAATTGAATTTTTGAGTATTGTAGAAACATTGATAGGAAAGATTTTGTACTAACAACCAGCCTCTCTTCAGTGTCACCCCTTTATAAATAATGGTCCGTCCCTTAGCTAAGTTACTAAGTTACACAGAAAGCAAATAAATGGAGAAAAATTAATAACGTTTTGGCAGTTACTTCCTAAAGCAACTTCTAGAAAAAGTTCCTATTGGTTCCAACATGTAATTCCAGGCCTTGCCTTGTTGGAGGAGAGTTGGAAAACAATCGTTGAAATACGATTGCGCACGCGAAAGTTTTCTAAAAATAGCTCTCTGAACATATAATTCCCTCTCTTTCTCTCTCTGAGCAACAGGCCTTGCCTTAACACGCAAGCGATATGACACTGATTACAAAATAGCTTCGGTGATGAAATTATAACTGAACAGAGCTTAGCCACATTCAAACAAAAAATCAAATCCTGGAATGGCACACATTGCACGTGCAACATCTGCAGAAACTAGTTACTTGTATACTTATTTTACCTCATTTTTTCTTTCTATGTAAATTAAGATATTGATTTGTTTTTTAGTGTTACTGTATGTTCGTTTTAATTAGTTTATATAGCTATTTCATTCTATACCAACAGTTAATTAATTCATGAAATGAAATGAAATGAAACACTCCCAACGGAAAATCTACGCGCGCACTACTGTGGAGTTGAGTGATCGCTGGTGTCTTACGATAAGACCTGATTGTGCATACTGACGACTTACTTCAGGGGGATTGCCCTTCAGCATAGCTAGTTTGAAGAGGTATTCATGCTTAAAACTATGGTTTGAAGACATACCTACAGCTATGATTTAAAGAGGCATTCAACACAGAAGTAGTCGTACCTATAACTTGTAATCTAATTGATGAAATCAATTCCCTATGGATGTTCCTTGCGACACATTGATACATTCCCGAGTGTAATTTCTCAATCGGCGATATGGTTAGATTTCCACCTGCAAGAGCAAACTCCTTTCCAGGCAAAATCCTCTTTGAGTTAAAAAACCATGTATATGCAGGATCTGGGAGACCAGTAGCCTTGCAACTCAAAGTCTTTGATTCACCGATATCCGAAAGTGTATCTTCTGGTTCTATAAGCCAACTTGGTCTCTCTAAAAAGAAGACAATATGAATGGTCTGCATGCTATAATTAGGAATGATTCACCTACACAGTTCGGGATCAGGGTGTGCTCTGGTGAGTAGATAAAATTCAAAGACGTTTTTAAGGTGTGTGCTCTGGTGGGTAGATAAAGTTTAAAGACGTTTTTAAGAAGAATGTTTTTGTGTGTTTCCATGTCAAAAAGCAAATCCATGTCAAATCACTTCCTAAATAAAAGAAGTGACTACCAACAAGGTATGTTTAAAGGATTTTATTTTAATGCAAGGAGTTAAGGACTTTTTAAGCGCCCTTAAAAACGTAGAGGAAATCAAAGTAGTATCTGAGGAGTTTAAGGAGTAGCACGAACTCTAAGGATTTCAGCAGCGGTGCAAAGCTGCAGGGCTCAGAGAGGGCTCTGCACCCCAGTTATATTACAGTACTCTTGGGGAGCTGTAACCCTCTTAGTTATCATAAAGGTCGCTGCGAAAATGGCAAAGCCGAGAGATGAAATAGGCCTCTGCACAAGAGATTTTGATTCTATGGTACAAAACAGACTACTATTTCACTTCTGGTTATGCCACATTCAATATACACCTTCCGTTTTATAAGAAACTGTTTTATAAAAAACGAGTACTAACCAGGCCGGTCACAAAATTAAGAAACTCTAGTACTTTGTTCAAGAAAAATTAAGAAACTGTACAATATCAATTTGTCTGAGACAAAGTACATTAAACTTGCTTCCATTCGTTGATTAGTATTATTTTTGCTGCGAAAAGATTATGATCTTGTGATTTTTATGTTCTTGGACATTCTTCGGCTTTCAAACAGTAAACTGAGCTTCGGTCCCGAAAATATGCAACTAATTAAGAAAATTTTAGTGCTAGACTGCTAAAATTATGAAGTCAAATTAAGAAACAGTACTATGTGTCAACTCTAGTTTCTTATAAAAAGTGTACAGCAACAACAATAATATCAACAACAGCAACAGCAAAATGACTGACTCCCCTAAATGTAGCTTTACACTACTGAATTTCAGCAACTTACCCTTAAGCTTGCCATTTTTACTGCAGTACGTTGTGGTTGTTCCAATGACAGCTGCATGTCTTATGCAATGCTCAAATGAAATGAACCAAGCAGACCCACGCTACAAATTATGTCACTTATTGTCTTTTGTTGAATAATTTAAACGCCTGACGGACTATAGGCCTACAGTTACTAAGCATCAATCACACAGCATAATGTATCAAATACGATTATACCATACCGTCTCCTTCTAAGTAGAATGTTCGCGAATCCTTCTCGCCAAATAGGTTGGTTACCTCACACACATAGAGTCCATTGTCAGATTTCAAATACGGTCGAAATCGTACCAACCGTTTGTTACCATCACGTGAACCGAGAGACATGTCAGAATGTACCTTACGTATCTTGACGGCTGGAACAGGCCTAAAGGAGGATACAAATTATCGCATAGTTTTTCTTTAGGATAAACGAACACTATGGTCAGGGTTTTTCAATAAAAACTTAAGAATTGACTCCTGGTCACAGATGGGATTGAACTGCCTGCTTTTGGCGAAAATGGGTAGATAAATGCTACTATCTCTCACAATTCCATTTCTCGTTGTGTTTCATCAATAATTACATACCTCAGTATACCATCTCTACAAATACTCACTTTCATATATACTCTGATTGTTACACAATAATTTTAATCGTTACACAATAATTTCTAGCTGCAGTTTTTTCATTCCAACGGCACAAATTTGTCCAGAGCTGCACGTTTTGTGTAGAAATGCACGCCAAGATAACCCTGACTACGTAACATAAACAATAACCTAAAATGGTTTTATATGCTCTAATCAAAGCTTTTTCCAACCCTCTAATCCTTCTCATAACGAGACAGTCTATCCCTATACGCGAGAACAGTTACAACGGCTCCTTCACAATGTCATCTGTGAAAAATTCATTGTATGCCATAACATTACATACTACAATTGTAAACCTCTTTAAAAAAAGTAGCCTATAAATGGCCAGCTTGGTGCAACCATCCAATGGGTGTAACATTAACTAGTATAATGCTTCTTTAACTGTCATGATCCTTGTGGGTATAGCAAAATATCAGATATTACACATACCATGCTAAATAATTTGTTCCATATCAGTACTACACAATCACAATAATTTATACTCTATCTATTAACAGTCCTTTAACATTGAATTTGGTTCTCATATACCAATTAAACAATTAAACAAAGCTCCACATAAAAAACAAGAAGGAGGAAAGATGAGGGAGAAAGGACTCATTTTTATATTGGTCTTTTCTACCTGCTACTCGAGAGTACCGAAAAATTGGGGGGTTGAAATAAATGGGGGGGGCTTGGAAAAGTCTTGAAAATTTAATGAATGTGGGAGTTGGAATAATTGGGGGTTGCAAATATTTGAAAATTTAATATACTGGAAGTTGGAATAACTGGAATAATTCATATATTTATACCATTGGCCTGACGATTCCAACGAAAGTGGTCAAGTTGTCCATTATTAAATGCAATGGATTTTCGTTTTTGGTTCACGTTTGGGGCAAATCATAAATTCACCTCCTCAAAATTTTGGAAAAGTAAAAAATTGTTGAAATAAGAGCTGGGGGTTGGAAAAATCTCAACAATTAATAATCGGGGGGGGGGACGATTACTCGATACTCTCAAGCACGCAACTTAGGTTAACTAAGTTGCTAAGGCAAGGCATCTAAAAACAATACTGAGGCTACCTACCTCCCATATGCAATGCATTCTAAATCAAAGTTCTCGTTCACCAGTGGCTTTTTCGTAGTTATGTACCAGATTTGTGGTCTGCTGTTCTTCTGAACAGGAACTGTGTAAAAGGGACATAGTTGAAAATACTACAGGAAAACGATATCAGCTAGAAAATCATTAATTAGATGCATACATTGAATATATAATAAAATAATTTCGAAAAATTTTTATTTTTCTCCGGACATAATTTTTCTTTCTTTCTTGCATACTTACTTTGACTTGATTTTTAGAAAGAGCATTTAAAATGCTTCAATATGATACCCAGCTTGTTGTTTTATCTCAATTGTAACAAAAGCTACAAAAGGCAAACTGTCTCGTGGAATGTGCAATTAGGTGCTCTTTTACTGTAGCAGGATTACTATCTTGATGTCCGATCAGATAAAGATTCCTGACATCATAGATCAAAGTGATTGTGAATTTTTGCTTTTCCATGTAAAAAAGCATATGGGAAACTGTGCAGGAGGGTACATAAATTCTCTTGTCGTGTTTGATTTCATCTGCCGTATATACATATATATATA
>WIPJ01067266.1:337447-360041 GCA_018155075.1 Cassiopea andromeda | reverse complement strand
TCAAAGTTAAAATGCTGGTCCAGTAGTCTGGTCCGTAAAATATCAACCTGTCAATGAATCAAAATATTTTTATGAAGCTATTGTTTTTCAATAATTGGTGAACACTTTTGCAAAGTATTAGCTCAATCTATTGATTTCCCTTTGAAATAATCAATTTTTTGTAAAATGTATGTTGTTTTTGTAAAAAGGTGGACATCCACCTTAACAGGGGGATTATGAAGATCTGTTCTGGCGTTACGTAACTCCCTACTTTCAGTATCAGAGAGCCTATGAAATAATTCTTTTCCAAAGTCTGGTGCTTCATGACGAAGAGCCTACTAGACGAACTTGTGGTTTCTGGATCAATCAGTAGCTTAGTAGTGACTATAACTGTAACTAGTGAGAGTAACTTGTTATTTCCTAATACCAGCGCGACCAACTACCTGGACAAATAGAGAGTGGACCTGGAGCAGTCACGTGGGCTCAAGTGGGGAATAACGACATAGCATGAGATAGCAAAGATATACGTAAAGGTAAAAGGTAAAGGCAGTCCCGTATACTTTCGTACGTAGGGGAGTGCATGTTAGAGAGGACACTTATGTTGAGCCATCAGCATGTGAGGTAGGGTGACCAGCTCCTTTCCTCGCCGCCTCTATCCCTCCAGTGTTCCCATTTGCTTCTGGGTGAAGAGTGAGCAAGTGTTCAGTCATGGCATCGAGTCGGACTCGAACCATATAGACCTTCCGCATGGGAGGCATGCGCTCGAACCACTATGCGAACTCGCTCATAAGGGTATACATGTACCTACAATAATCGATTGAAAACAGTCTCACCTGCGTAATTCCTGTTTGCTTTGTGGTCTATAAGGTTAAGCACGACCATTTACTGCTCCCACGTTCATGATATCTACAAGGAAATTATCATGCTTAACGCTCCTGATTTTATTATATAACCTTTTTCACACGTGCTCTCCTTGGGTTTTATACTCAACATCACCAACACTCATCATCAAAGAGATGCAACTAGAGTTGAAAGACAAGCTTTCAATGATTAACTTTGCTGTCAACATCACTATATCTCAAGTAGCCTTCTAGAAATAAAGAGTTGCACGTCCGCACGAAAACAATAGATAAACAAGGGGACTAGTGTGCAGTACAGGGGGTGTTACAATCAATAATTGGTGCAAGGTAGGGCCTAAGCGAGGGAGGTATCATAGTGGTTAGAGCGTATGCCTCCCATGCGGAAGGTCTACGGTTCGAGCCCGACTCGATGCCATGACTGAACGCTCGCTCACTGCCCACCCAGCAGCAAGTGGGTAACCAGTGGGAACACTGGGGAAATAAAGGCGGCGAGGAAAGGAACTGGCCACCCTACCTCACATGCCGATGGCTCAGGATAAGTGTCGTCTCTAACAGGCACTCCCCTACGTACGAAAGTATACGGGACTACCTTTAGGGCCTAAGCAAATTAGTAATTGCAGCAGAGTGAAGACCTATAGAGATTACGAGCCGTCTGGGCATCCAATAAGCGCACCCAGGTATATCGACACAATCTAGATGGGAAAGTGGAAGGATCCGAATGAACCAGGAAGGAAAAAGCCTCTTCAAATTCGCTACAGAAAAGACCCGGGATTGATTTAAAACCACAGTGTCACAACGTTCGTGGTTGAAGCCGGATCGCTTTCTTGACAAGCCTGATAATAGAATAGGAGAAACAATTATAAAACTACATATCGTCAAGTTTATTCGGTGTGTATACTGGACGTAGTAATCAGTAGATACAGGGGCAAGTACCCCTACTTACTAAATCAGTCAGGTCAACGGTTTCTTTGCGGCTTCTAGAATCCCTTTTCTACTTGCAAAAGTGCATCTGAAAACAGAATCCCTTTTGTACATGTAATGGTGTCCTTCAAAACAGAATCCCCCCTTTGCACTACAAAGGTAGCCCTCAAAACAGAATCCCCCTTTTTTACCTGTAAATGTGCCCTCAAAACAGAATCCCTTTCTTGCAAAGGTGCTCCTCAAATTATCTAACTCAATTCTTATGCTTCTTTCTGTGTCCAGTGAATTCAGTGGATTTAGAGAAACACCGGTAGCATTCTCATCAACATTCGACTGCTTGTCTCATAATCTCTGCATTTAGGATCTGCTTACGTGTCACTGTTTGTCACGGCAGTCGGGATATCTCGGTAGCCGGGGCAACTTTACAGCCCGGTATTACATGTGAAGATTATTAAGCACTCAATTGTTTCGAAAAGAGTCTCAAATGATAAAAATGGCGCCTAATCAAGCTGTTGTGGAGGGCCGCAGAGGAGGACAAAAAGGGGCACTGGGCTCTTGTTTCCGGCACTTCCGTTGCGCCTTCTCAGCTTGCTCACCCTATGCTTCCATTACCTACGCCTATTTAGTATGTATGCGTTGTATATGCTAGCAATATAGAATTGTACTGGAATTGAGAATTGAGTTGAGCAGAGTAGAACTTGATACAAGTGATCTTAGAATAATGTAAACAGCTTCCATTTGATTGATTAATTAGAATAAATTCACATCTAGTCTTTTCTTATCCTATGCTCGCCCAATTTACAACACAAACAAAAACGAGAACTTTCAACATCTACTTTATGCTTTTTTAGGAATACTTTGCTTGCAACTTACTATTGTAGCTATCTTTATGGTTTTCTATCAAAACATGTGAAATTTTTACCGTTCTAAGCAAATATACTTGAGTAACTGGAAGCTTTCATGTTGAGAAAATCACATCGTAGGCGCAGGCCAGTTCTTGTTGCTGCTGGAAGGGTTCATACAAGATGGAAACCTTTGATAACTGGCATTTCTCCTTAGAACTTTGCCTACAAGTATCCCGGCCGCAGAGCTGGCTCGCGGTAATCGATACTATATGCATAACTTTCATACTATTCAGCCCGGCACCCAAGATATTTTGGGTTGGTGAATCGAGACACCTCGGGTGCCGGGCCAAAAATTTCACATGTAATATCAATTTTCATATGAGCATAGGATAAGCCGAGATAACCCGGGTACCGAGATATCCCAACTATCGGGATAAAAAGTGTCACGTAATCAGGCCCTTCATTATTCTATCGCAGATACGATAATCCATACCAGCAATGCGCAAGACCAATTACACAGTCAGGTAAACAGGGATCGCGTGTCCAATCGAACGACAACTAATCGTCTCATACAAAAACCACAAAGAGAGTTGAGAACTGCTGCAAAGTAATAAGGTCTGGTCAACTAGCATATCTATGGCTGAGAGAATGGTTTTCATACGAAGCTAAACGTCTACTTTAACATTTTCCTCATTTCAATACAGAATGGTCATGCCTTAAACACCTCATTTGCATCAACAGTAATGTACCCAGAATGCCACCTCGCGATACCCAGGCTAAAATCAATATGGTAGTAGCACTAAAACAGCAATCCTGTTTCAAATACTTTTGCTGGAGCTAATAATTTATCGTTTATAACACAGAAAGTTATACATTCATCAATCAAAATACGAAAGCATAGTCTTGCACCACAGAAGGCTTTAACATGGGTCAAAGGATGAGCCATATTCTGGTTCAGCGACGGAAATGCCTGTACATACATCATTTTTACGAAAACAATAAGGACAAGCATCACGTTAACTAAATGAAACGGTACACGAACTGTCTGTCGCACAAGACGAAAACGAGAACACGAGCGAATCTGAGCTATAACGACTAGGTGTGAGACGAAAGCTATAAGGACAAACATCACGTTGACTAAATGGAACGCTACACGAATTACACGAACTGTCTGTCACACAAGACGAAAGCTAGGACACGAGCGAATCTGAGCTATAACGACTAGGTGTGAGACGAAAGCAATAAGGACAAACATCACGTTAACTAAATGAAACGCTACACGAACTGTCTGTCGCACAAGACGAAAACGAGGACACGAGCGAATCTGAGCTATAACGACTAGGTGTGAGACGAAAGCAATAAGAACAAACATCACGTTGACTAAATGAAACGCTACACGAATTATACGAACTGTCTGTTACACAAGACGAAAACGAGGACACGAGCGAATCAGAGCTATAACGACTAGGTGTGAGACGAAAGCGATAAGGACAAACATCACGTTAACTAAATGAAACGCTACACGAATTACAAGAACTGTCTGTCACACAAGACGAACACTAGGACACGAGCGTATCTGAGCTACAACGATTGGGCGTGAGAATATACCTACCACCCATGATCTCGATCAAACCATTTCATACTGGGCATTCATGAATAAGTTATGAATAGTACGTTCGTAGTATTTTATCATTCTGTGAAGAACGCTGCGTAGGCACTGTACCATATCACTTTTGAATCATGACAAACGGGCTTCTGGAGAATAGCGGCTACACTACGCTGACACTCTACTCGGCACGAAAATATTTGATAGGGGGCAACAAAAGCATATTTGGTCGCTCGCACTAGCGTCAGCCCAAGTGCGGTCCATACCTCTATTGTTTAGCCTAATTGCTGTGGAGGAGGATTGCTTTGAAAATATTCACAAAAATTAACTATTTTGAAAGATAAAAAAGCGAACAACATTTGGACAAATCCAATTTTCCTAAAATTGCGTGCATCTAGTATTCATGAAAGAATACCGGAAATCCTTAAAACTCACAGAGAAGCAAAATAAAGACTGTGAAACAAAACCAGCATTAAAAATGAAATTAAGCGGTATTTGATGTGTGAATGCGGGCCTAAGCCAATCAGTGACGTATTGTACAGCGCTTTGGATATGACGAAAACTTTGTTAAAATGCAATAATCTGTTCAACAATGTGTGAATTACCTTCATTTAGAAAAAACTGACAAGGCTTAAAAAATATACACAACAGTACAACAAACTCAGCTGGTAGTATTGGTATAAGGCCAACGTAGATAGCCACTCATAAGAATTGACTAATAAATAAATAATATATTAATATAGAAAAATAAAAAATAAATATATATGCATATGTGTATATATATATATATATATATATATATATATATAAGTGTGTATATATATATATATATATATATATATATATATATATATATATGTATGTATGTATGTATGTATGTATGTATGTATGTATGTATGTATGTATGTATGTATGTATGTATGTATGTATGTATGTATGTATGTATGTATGTATGTATGTATGTAAGTATGTATGTATGTACGTATGTATTTATGTATGTATGTATGCATGTAGAGGGAGAGATTTGGATTAAGCCTAGATTGAGATCTCCTTTTCTGAGCCTGTGAACAATCTACTAACACATCACGATTTTATCTCGATGACAACGCTGTAAAAGAATCCTATCTATGATCACTATGAAATCTATGATAACTCAGATTGAGTCAAGTGAATGGAAAATTTCACTGAAACATAGATTGAGGTAAGAGCATCTCACATCCTTAATTATCAGACACAAATCATGTGGCCTAGATGGCAAAGCCAGAGTTAAAATCCAGGAGAAATGTATGCGTGGAAACGACAAGCATGAATCACACCGAAGTCAGTGATTACGAACGATGCAATCAGCATACATCAACAATATAATGGAAAAAATGCAGTCATAATCGTACATCTCCCCTTAACAAATTGATAACACGCAATTTTCTAACCACAATGCGTGATATCGTGATGTCTTAGAGCTCGTACTCTTCACGTGACACGGGCCTACTTGCAGATTATCATTCAAGTGCTTCCTGCAATAGACCATTGTGTGAAAGAGATACAGTTTAGAGCCACTATCAAAGCTTAGAAGCACAGCCAACTTTCCATAGGCCTTGGAGCCATATCATAATCTGTCTGAGAGGAAACTGTGGCACGAAACCAACAAAGTACACGAGGAACTCCACCATGAACATCGTTCTTCAAGAACTCCGCAAGAAAGCTATCTCAAACGCATGGGTGTTGAGTTAAATCAAAAGTTTGAAGGAGACACCTTCCTAATCAATCGTCATGATACCACAATAGTCCTCTCCTTCAAGAGCCAGAAAGGTCACGAAAAAGAACGGATATTCTACAGTCTACCTTCCATTGGAAAAGTGAAGAAGGTCTCTTCAGCTATGGTTGATAGGCCAGAGCCATCAATAATTATTCTGCTCGTTGGACAAACGATCTGATGACAATGCAAAAAGTCTTAGCTGCAGCAGTGTATAATCCTTTCTATAATTCAGCACACGGAAAAACAGTGCTTAACCATCATTACTTTCCGACTGAAAGAGTGCATTTACCATAGGTCTTAGCACTCGAAGAACATATCGTGATAGATTATTGGACAAAGACTCGTCCTTGCTCTGGGAATATCAAGAAATATGAGTAGGATTACAAGAACAGTCGGTCTGATCTGTACTATTTAATTCGCAAAGCCAAAATCATGACTGGTGTATTCCCACGATCGCTCATTGCTCAGATTAAGTCATTATTTATCATACTTAACAATGAATTCAGAAACAAATGCAGAACATCTTGAGATAATATTTACTTTCTTCAAAACAAGAATCAGAAATTTTAACTGAATTACTGACAAAAACTAACAATATCTACTACATTGTCTTTATCAATTACAACCAGAAACTGCGAATCTCCAAGAGTTTGTGACTTAATTTAATTTAAGTATGCAATAAATCCTATTTTATCGTAACTACCATATCATCTGTTATATTTTGTCCTTTCTTGCGCTGTGGTCACTATCTAGCTCTCTATCCAACTTGCTTACCCTAACTTGTATCTACTAATTATATTACAACGAATACCACGTGACATGCATGCATAATAAATTAACTACAACAATTCATGCACTTAGGCCCAGAAATCTCAGACTTGGAGTTGGCCTGCGTAGCGGCATAGATATAACTTAAACAAAACTTTCTGGCGTACTGGCGTAATAAAATGCTAACTTCGGCGCACAGTTCTTTTGATCTTTGCACCTCAGATGTACGCCAACGTCGGGCGTTGGCGTACAACAGGGGTGCTACTTGCGTATCTCCGGTGTGAGCTTTGCATGGAATGCACCTTGGGAAACTACGCTTGGTTTCTATTCCAATCTCCATTATTATTCAAATTTTCAAAAACTCATAGTATTTCATAACATTACATAACAATGCTATATTAGTTAGCTAGCTAGCTAGCTAGCTAGTTAGTTAGTTAGTTAGTTAGTTAGTTAGTTAGTTAGTTAGTGAGTTAGTGAATTAGTTAGTGAATTAGTTAGTGAGTTAGTTAGTTAGTTAGTTATAAGGCATATTTTCTTAGATTTTGTCTGAGTACAATGTTCGCTTATCTACAGAAGTCTATCCTAATATTCTCTCAATAAAATGTTATTAACATACATAACATTTCATAGAGAACATTTGAATTCTTACTGCACATGACTAATCGACTTTCCTAGGTCTCAAGAATCCAATATTTAACTTTCTACTTAGCGAGCAGTACTTTCTTATCAACCACAGTCTTATCAAGAAAAAGTTGATAACCTGATATTTGTTTGTACTAAAATGATGGAACAGAACTTCAAATACCTTCGTCAGATATCTGCTCTCCCTGTGTTCCCGGGTTTGGAGTAGCAAATCAATCCGCATTAGGTTAGAAAGTTATCTCTATTTTCCAGGCAAAGTCAACAGTCAACTGCACACAGAGAAGAATTACAAATGATCTCTTGAAAGTGTTCTCTTGCTGTCAATGAGAATGCAACACTATTTGTCTGAAGACACAGAAAGGGCGCTCATGTAGCGAACTTACAAAGCAAAAAGCAGGCAAAGTCTTATTTTGCCAGTGATATAGAGCATACCTGGATGAACGACGCTAACTATATGGTTCCGAACCCACTAGCCTAAAAAGGGTCATTTCTCATAAGATTGTTTCAAAATTCCAACCTGCCATCAACAAACTGTTACTTTGAATGCAATTATAAAGTTACACCTATCGAGAGATATGAAGTAATGCCCCCCCAGCCACCCCCCTCCCTGTATTAAGGGAAATATTCACCGTACTAGCAATCAAGTACACTCTCTTTTACACTAAAAGCTAATTTTTTCCGTATCTAAATATTCTAAAAGATTTTGAGCCTAGAATTGTTCTTAAATTAATCTTCATAGAATGGTGGCTCTACCACGGGCACCCATAGCACTCAACAACACGCCTAACAAGACCTAGGGGTACAAAATATCATACTTGAGGGAACTTCTTCCCAGGAAGGTCTAAGTTGCCATCAGTGAATATTGGTACCATTGCTCTGAGCAGTTGTTGTTGTTCTACCTGCATTTCAAAGTGGGAGATCGAGCACCACATCGTTAGTTATTGTCAGGGCGATAAGAGAGACAAACAAATCTATTTCGCGGTGAGACGGATATGCTAGCCACAAATTTCAATGTTGTCATTTTGGCTTTATACTTTTCCAATTTTATCTTTCACGAATAGTTGTGCCGTAATCCTGTTAAAATCGAGAGCACGATTGTACATTGCGGGGCTTTCTGTGCAGTAACGGCCATAAGGAATTAGGAATTGCGTCTGAACACCTCATGGCCAAGATGAACTGGAAAAGAAGGCTCTTCGTGTTGTGACACAAATCTGGTAGAACATTACAGTGCAACATGGGAACCCAAAAGACTTTCACATATATTTTTTTTATAAGAAACGTAGCTCAAGGCCTTGTACTAAAAACTTCTTAATTTCTGGCCACATTTTAGCTCTAAAAGTTTCTTAATTTAGCAAACTAAATTGCTGTGAAAGTGAACGCAGGATGTGAATGTAGCAAACTATCTGTCCTATAACACACAAAATGCGTCAGTATGAGTTAAATTCTAAAGCAATGTCATATTCACATTGTTTTGATACAGCTTTACGTTGAACCAGGTAACTATTTCAATGTGCTATTTGTCTAAAGTTTCTTAGCTCTTTCCTTGTAGTTCTAAAAGTTTCTTAAATTTTAGGCTCTCTAGTACTAGGTTGCTTATAAAGTGGTTTCTTATAAAAAAAACGTGTAGCATGACATAACTAAGTAAACCAAAAAAAGTATGGAAATGGGAAGCTTTCAGTTACACGCAAGAGATATTTATCAGGGGTTGTGGGGTGTCTGTACTTACATGAACAGTGTCAGTGATGCTGCACCAGACAAAAATAAATGTACACCTTCGTTAGAAACGAACTTGGTGTCAAATTATGGCTTCCTGTTCAGACGAGATTGCTAGATTAGCTATAAGGGTCAAGGAGACCAACCACGTAGGCCCACACAAGTACCTTAAAATGGGGTGACCCCCTTTTGGAAAGGGAAAAAACCCATGTACATTTGAAATGATGATAAACCTTTAATAACAGGGGTCAAACTGTTATAGGGTAGCCAACATCAAATAAACAAGGCCGCATGAGAGAATCAGTGGGCCCCGGGGTAAAATAGAAAGATGAGGCTCCGGGGCCACTCTTCAGGTTCTAGAAGCTAACTTTGGAAAATTTCTGCTGGTTTATTCTATGGGGCCTCCGGGTCTTGAAGCATTGGGTGCTATGAGGACCCCTTGGGCCTTGAGACCCTAGGGCAAATTGCCCCCCGCACCTCTCTTGGCGACCTTGCAAAGAAATGACATTCTGTCAACCGATAAATCGAATTTAAATAAAACATTTAATTTAAGCAATACTAACTTAATACTAACTTTAAAATACTAACTTAAGATAGTTTATAGACACTAAGAAAGTATCTTAAGTCTCAAAAATCTAGTTCTGAACTTCCTTAATTAACTTTTTGAGCAGCTGAGTATTAGTTTCTAATAAACCACTTTCTTATAAATAATGCATACTCGAGTATGCGCTGGAGATATCCAGCGTACGCTACATATTCCACCCTGGCACAAGAGAAATTCCTTTTGAGCAAGTAAGTACTAATAAACCAAGCAAATATTGCAAACGTGTTTACTAACACTATTACGCGGCTTTTCAGCTACACGCTCTTTTTCTATAAGAAACCTAACGCATGACCTAGTACTATAGACCCCTTTCATTGTTTTTGTTTACACCCAATGCGCGCATACTAACAGGCAAAAACGACCTCCATCAACAACTGATCCAAGCGAAGACTTCGATTAGGACTAACTCATGTTTTGCCTGTCAGTATGCGCGCGCATGTCGCCTGTGGTGACGTATCTATGAAAGGGGTCTATTGTTTCATAATTTAGGGCACATTTCTGGTTGTATAAAAATAGCATTAATCGTGTACTCTTAAGTGCGAAAAAAATGGGGGCTCTAATAGACAGGGGGGTTGGAAAAACATCCGTAATTTGATAAATTGGGGGTCAAAATAAACGGGGGTTGGAATTTGAGAAAAGGCTTTAAATGATAATAAAAGGACGGAAAGAACAAAAACAGGTAGTCATGAAGCATAAAACTAAAATATATACAGCAATACACTATTTTGCTATGAAAATTGGGCTTAAATAATACAAACAAAGAATGGAAATGGAATGAGGGGTTTTTAAAGAAAGTCAATTTCCTTAAAATTAAGAAACGGGGGTCTTAATAAGGTCTGGGGAGTTGGAAAGAAACGAAAAATAAGTAAGCGGGGGGCGTCTATTAAGCACCTGGGTGTAAAGAACTTCCTTAATACAAGGTGAATTGTCTAAACCAGCGTTTCTCGAATAGCGGGGAGTACCACAAGGGGAGCGCCCCCCGAACATTTTCTTTTCCCATGTTGGGCTTCGGAAAAACTAATTGAGAAGCACTGGTTTAAAGGTACACGTGCAAAGAGCAGCAGAGCTTGAATTACTTTTAAGGAGTAGAACGTATTAATGATAGGACTCAAAAGGTATCCGAGCATTATAGCTAAATCGAATTTCAACAGCACAGATTAATTCTAGCCTAAAAAGCTATACTTATCTACGTATTCAGGTCTTGCTCTGTTTGGAGAGCAATTCAAAGCTTACATGTAATCTTATTTAAAAGAAGAATACGAGAAAACCAGCGGTACTGTATTTCAAGGGATGAAAACATACCCCATGACATGGACAAAGTAGTGGCTTTATGAGGTTGGCCATGAAGGCCATGGCTTCTACAAATGTCAATGGGAAACTGAGCTTCGATATTCAAACCTTGCAAATAGAAGTTGTGTAAATATGAAATGATGCAACATGAATGAAGTGGCGAAGCTCTAACGCCCTTAACAATATATTTGGCATTGAGAACAGCATCTTGCATTGGAAGCTCATGCAGCTTCTTGTGGCTGTCCAAAAGCTCTTCACGGTCCAGGGGACTACGGACCCCAGTTTGGGAGCTACTGTGGTAGAATCATTCGCCTACTCTGTCCATGCACTTTAGTCCTTGCATTTTGATGTAGCATTTAGAAAGAAGAGCTGAAGAAGAAACTGAAGTATCTCCAGTGCAATTACCACATTCATTTTTCGCAAGAATGTCGACATTTCTACTGTTGCAGGATGGAAAAAGCGTGTGAGGGTGATTGCACATTTTTTTGCCTGAGCCTCAATTTTCTTAATTTTTCCCGAAATTGAGTCTAAGATGTTCTTAAATTTTTCTGAACTTTTTCTGACATAAACTGGCTAAAGTGGGTTACACATTCGCTATTAACATTGTATACTTGAATTTGAATCCCATCTTTAACATTGTGAATGCAATAATGACGAAATATCAATTTTTTGCCAATAACAACACTTAATTTTGGATATTGAGCCTCGTGATTTTCTTACGGTTTTCTTAAGATTTTCACCATTTGAGCCTCATTTTCTTATAAACTTTTCTTATAAAAAAACGTGTTCATCCTACAGATTTCGAAGGATCAATTCAGAATGGTCCATGGGAACATCAAGCATGTAGATGAAGGCACTGCAGTGGTGAGGGAAAAACAGTCTGCAACATCACCTTGGGGTGTGGCAAAATCTTATTTGATCATTCGATCTCCAGGTCAATAATTCTGTAGAGGGAGGGGCAAAATCATGCCACATTTTTCATTTAGGGGCATTGCTTCCCGTGCAACCCGCAGCTACACGCCTGGGGGCATGCAGAAGAAAGTTACCTAGTAGAGACTATTTGGGTAATACTATGAACATATTGGCCAGTCAAAAAGTGCTGAAATGTCAATGAATAGCACATTTAATGAAGTATTGAATGCCCAAGCAATACTCAACTGAAAACTCAAGGATGATGGAGTGAAAAATGATGATGTTGAAAATGCTTAAGCCCAGTCCAATCTCATGAAATGGAATGCCAGTTCCTATCTCAACTACAACAAAGGTTGCAGAGTTTACTTTCAGTGGGAGGGTGGGGGAGGGGCTGCCTTTTTCTTGAGTTAATCTGGGGCTGCAGCTCGCCTGAATGCAACACCTTTGTTTTGAAACAAATGGGGGTATATAGAACCCAAAACTCTCAGCCCCTATTTCTTCTGGATGCTTGGTATGGCTCTGTCTGGAATCAACAACTGGTACATCATATCTCAAGCTTGAAAACGGGGCCAGCTGAATTTGGGTGAATTCGGACACAAGGAGAGGGGATCTATAAGCAATTCTGACATCTAAAACATGTCATTTAGATGTACATGC
The DNA here is from genome assembly GCA_018155075.1 of Cassiopea andromeda. Lineage (NCBI taxonomy): Eukaryota > Metazoa > Cnidaria > Scyphozoa > Rhizostomeae > Cassiopeidae > Cassiopea > Cassiopea andromeda. Next base: position 347,488 of record WIPJ01067266.1, on the reverse strand, counting down.
ACTAATAGTTCTTTTGGAGTTTCTGAATGCGGATAATACCGGATAAAGGGGGTCTACAATTTTAACTTTTGCCAGGAGTCCTTTGTGAATGGCCCCATTATAGGTCGGCCAAAAATCTCAATATGCAAAGATCATTCTGTTTTGGGAGAAGAGGGACAGAAATCCTTCCTAACACTAGCAGGCCTAATGGCTAGTTAATTGAGCAACAATAAGCTGTCTGTGACTCACAAAAAGTAGAACTGCTGCTGCATTTTCCGAAAATGCACTTACCCTTCTTATAGAGGGGCATCAATTAATACCATTCGGTACTATAGAGATACTGATGTCTCCAGCAGACAAGGAAAAAGATCAATGCATTAAATTTCTGTGCTAAGGAACAATAGTACCATTATATATCTGGTAATTGAACATTCCATGATTTGAACACGATAGAAAGCGGCCTATGATCAAAAATGCCGTCCATTGAAGACAATTTCTGGGTTTCTGCTTTTGAATAATGCAGAACAAATAAAAAGCAACGAGATTGGAAACCATTGAGAGTTTGCCAACGTTATAGAAAGAAGCAAAGTGTTCTCTACTGGATTTCCAGACTGGAATGCTACGTTGAATGAAAACCCCTTTCACACAGAAAGACAGCAAGAACAGCTTGAATCTCAAACGTGATAAATACGAGGAGACAGAGAGAAGAAATGCAAATAAGGAAGGACCATAGGCCTAATTAAGATAAATCACAAGTCCATTGCATAAGTTATACAGCATGGTTACAGACACAATGTTAGCTTATTGTGAAGTTCAAAAGCACGTCAAATAAGGATTCCCTATAATTTCTTGACTAGCAAAATACGACGGGGCCATTACGAAAAGGATGCCAATTGTCTAAGGGGATATGTAGGAGCAGTGGTGATTTCTAAAAATTTTAACAAGGAAGGCTCTAGGCACAACCACGCCCATAGTTTGGGTGCGACCTAGCTAAAACCACGCCCCTACTTCCAAAGATGGAAACATGATAACTTAGTTTAATACTGATATAGTACAATCGACAATAAGAAATGCCTCAATAACCATATGGTAGTGCACAATTGATCATAACACTTTGGAAGCAAGGCCAATAAACTCTGAAAAACTAAGCTAGTGCAAGAATTCTGGAGGGGACTGAGCCCCCCCAAATGAGCAGAAATGTTAACAAGGGGGCTCCACCCCCTTGAGCCCCCCTAAAAGTCACCCCTGTGTAGGAGCTACACGTATTTTTATAAGAAACCAGTTTATAAGCAGCCTAGTAATAGACAGTCTTGAATTTAAGAAACTTTTAGAACTACAAGGAAAGAGCTAAGAAACTTTAGAAAACTAATATATTGAGATCATTACCTGGCTCAACCTAAAGCTGTACCAAAACAATGTGAATATGACGTTGCTTTAGAACGGTGATTCTCAACGGGGGCGATATCGCCCCGAAAGGGGCGTTTTGAGACTTTAGGGGGGCGTTTTGAGAAGGTATGATATAATATATTTACTTATGAAACTGATGAAAGAAAGTACATATCGAGAGGAGGGGGGCGTTTTAAAAAAATTCGTTGAATTGGGGGGCGGTTAGATCAAAAAGGTTGAGAAGCACTGCTTTAGAATCTAACTCGGACTGACGTATTTTATTTGTTATAAGACAAATAATTTGCTACGTTAACGTATTGTTTACGTTGTCATTGCAACTTAGTTCGCTGAATTCAGAAACTCTCAAGAGACTTTTAGAACTAAAATGAGACCAACAATTAATCAAAAATCGTGTACACCTCTTTTTATAAGAAACCTAGCTCAAGGCCTAGTACTAAAAGTTTCTTAATTTTTGGCCACATTTTAGTTCTAAAAGTTTCTTACACGTTTTTTAATATAGCAAACTAAATTACTATGAAAGCTTACGCAGAAGGTGAACGTAGCAGACAATTTGCCCTATAACAAACAAAGTGCGTTAGTACGAGTTAAATTCTAAAACAATGTCATATTCACATTGTTTGATACGGCTATGTGTTGAACCAGATAACGATTTCCATGTGCTATTTGTCTGAAGTTCCTTAGCTATTTCCTTGTAGTTCTTTTCCCTGTGGTTCTAAAAGTATCTTAAATTTTAGGCTGTCCAGTACTAGGTTGCTTATAAAGTGGTTTCTTATAAAAAAACGTGTATTACAGCAAAGATCGATAGCGAAGATGCGAAATATTATTGAACGCGAACAGCTTATTGTCTCTAATAAAAAGTGTGGCGCTATAAATGGAATGAGATTGCGCAGTAAATCCATGACAAATTCCAATCACATCTCTCAAAGATAAATATAAAAACTGGGGGAAATCTTGCTATTATATAGAGGAAAGTGCCCGCTATACAGATCTGGCTAGAAATATAATCTCTTTTTGTTTGTTCCACGTAGCAATAATGTTATGCTCTTTGTCCACCGATAGTTACATCGGATCTTGGAATCCTAGGAATGAGCAAAACTTTGTTGGTAACCAGCAAAAACACAAGCTACTGACAGACTCTACATTACCCCCGTTTTCAGTTCGATTAGATTGGAAATTTGTATAGTTCTGCGGAGGTGTGGCTTTTGTATAGTTAGAACAAGGACGAGGGTATATAACTTGATTTGATAATTATCCAGATTATAGGTTTCATTATTGCAGGAGCACTGAAACACTGAAAGGCCCCGGGTGTTTACACAAAGCACAGAGCCCAAAAGATAGCAAAGAAGCTCAAGAATTTTTGACTGTTGTATCTTCCTATTTATATCGTCAGAATTTCATTAGGCGACCAAACACACCAACCTCTCCTCCTTGGTTTCTCTGAACGTTCTGGAGGGGCACAAACCGGTAGGTCTATTTCTTCTGCAATAAATCCGCAGGAGAAGAAGGAACCACAAGAAAAAGAGAGATGAAGGACGTAAAGGGTGACAATTCGAATCAAATAATGATCAGAAAAACAGTCAGGATATTTCACTGCCATTATTTTCGCATAAAAACGACAAAAGCTGTCTCTGAAAGGTTGGGTAAACCTAAAATAGGAAAGCTCTAGAGCAATCGGCACCGAATATTCGGCTTCTACGCTTGAAACCAGTCAAAGGAGTTAACGTTTACTATACTCATTCATAAAGTATACAGCTCCTCGATTCATACGAAGGGAACAGCACAATCTTATCTTTTGCTGCTAAGAATAGGGCACGCGTGGTATTTTAGTTCCATTCTTACCACGGCCTATTGGGCTCAAATTACGGTCAATATCGTATACACGACTTTTTTATAAGGACCATGTCTATAAAAAACATGAGCCTGAAATAAGGCAAAAATTAAGAAAACTTAAAAACTATAGGCAGGCTGAGATTCAAATAATAACTTGCAAAAAGTGTTTTTACTAGTAAATATTTGATCAAACTAGCAAGAAGATATAATGAGCACCATAGCATGCCTCACAAAACCTGAGCATCCTTTTTCTTGCATCACAATTGCCTAATCAGGGTTGTTATTGTCATCGGAGGTCATTAAATTAAAAACACATTTAAGAAACATTTAAGGCTGGACTTGAGGAAATATTAAGAAGTATTCGGGCTGAGACAAGAGAGTTTGTTTCTTATAAAAAAACGTGTAGAACGGAAAGTGCATCTTTCGTACGAGTGTGATTTGGAGGTACTAATCACATTCAAGCGAAACAGGATGAAAGAGTTCTTTCCACACGTAAGACTACCCGTGATTTACGAATTACACGGGTACTTCGTGGAAATATATGCCAAAATTTAACATAAACTGATTACCACTTTGCAATCTGTTAAGCCTCTGGAAAGTAATTAGTCTTTCAAGCGCTCGTTTATACTCAATCAACATTGCTCAAGGTGTAATTTGACATATGTGTGGATGATACCCGAGAGCTTGCCCTTTCCATAGCTATTAAAAGTGCTCACATTTGAATTCAGACTGTCAATTGGTAGTACATCCGTCCTAATTCTCATTACATCAAGGCAACGAATGTATTGTAATCTAAATGTTTCTTTTTTTCTAATAAGACGCCTAGCTCAAGACCTAGTACTAAGAGTTTCTTAATTTTTCGCCACACTTTGCTCTAAAAGCTTCTTATAAGTGTCCAAATTTAGTGAATTAAATTGCAGTGAAAGCGTACGCAGAACGTGAATGTAGTAAACTATTTGCCTTCTAACAAACAAAGTGCTTCAGTACGAGTTAAATTCTGAAGCAATGTCATATTCGCATTGTTTTGGTACAGCTTTGCGTTGAATAAAGTAACGATTTCAATGTGCTATTTGTGTAACGTTTTTTAGCTCTTTCCTTGTAGTTCTAAAAGTTTCCTAAATTTTTGGCTGTCTAGTACTTGGTTGCTTATAAAGTGGTTTCTTATAAAAAAAGAACGTGTACTGCAGATATTGCATTGCTGCTGTGTGTTGTAATAAGCCAGATTGATACTGACGAAAGATGAAGGAAAGACATCTAATGCTTTTCGACAGTGACTGGAATAGATTATAAGGCGAAGAACTCTGAGTTCCATTGATTTTAACTATCATAAACTCACATACCAGTAGTCTGTGGAGGTAAAAGACGACGTTTCACAACGTAGTTCTTGAATTTACAGGCAGAGTAAACGACATTTCAAAGACGCAGTTTAAAACGGGGTAAAATATACAGTTCGCTGTAAGTTGTGGACAAGCCCCATGTCGCAAATATGTAGCATTTTGACGCTCGACTTCATCCGCACAGCCTACAGCTGAAAGGGGAATCTTGCACAGCGTTTGGTTTCTAGGTCCCCTTATACACTCAGGAACTAGAAACGCGCATATCGACTAATTTGAACTCTTTGAAATAAGATTGTAATTGTACACAGTAAATCTGAGTCCTGGACTCATTGCGTATTTTACAAATCATAACAAACAGAAACAACGACTCACCTCCTGCGTACATCAAAGCTCCATTTTCAACGTAATTGCGATTAAAAGTGGCTGATAAAATCCGTAGAATAGACAAACACGCCTGCACTTCGTATGCTCAGAATTCGTCGTCGACTCAACTGGCTTTTGAGGTTGGTATTCAATGCGTTCCGATTGAGTGAATCACGTGATCACCAACTCCAATATTCGTGTCAATCATAAGCGCGTTCCTTGGACAAGTCATAGAAAATGGTCAGCAATGCGTCAGATCAAAAATGTATGCGGTTAAAAAAACGAGATATCAACGCCATTGATTTCTATTGTTTTCAAATCAAGCGATCCGGCGCTACGGCTAAATGCTTATATTAAGAACTGCATGATCAAACTTGTGGATAATCGTCTGGCAAATACTCATTTAGTGACTGAAGAAACATACATGTCGTGAACAAGGAAGCAGAGGCCGTAAAATGAAATACAGTGAATCCTCGACTAAGCCCCCCCCTTGAAGAAGCTTCATGATGCCTTATGCGAGGGAATCATAATTTGCAGAAAAATATCTTATTTCAAGAAATCTCCATAGGACAACAAGTATACAGTATTACTTCCTTTGGCTGAAGATGAAAAAGCAAAAAGAAACGTTTTTTTTACGACAAACGTTGAGGGAAATGCTTAAGTTTGAAATAAGCTCATTCTCGAAAAAGTCCTCCTTTCGAACAAGCCCCCCCCCGTAAAAATTCATTTTTGCAACAAAGCCCCCGGGGGCTTGTTCGAGAATCTATCAAGTACATATCTTAACCTTTCAACAAATTTGAGTCGAAGCAATTAAATAAGTGGAAAAACAATCAACGTTCTCTAATACAAAGACTTGAAATTACTAACAAGTTCAAACAAAATATGTAAGCTTTCAAATAGGGATCTTCTTGAAACGAGAACGATTATAAATTGGGTTCGTTCGTCAACATCATTCATGTTAAAGCTTCTCGCAAATATGTAAAGTTGTACTTATTAGGCCGTAGCACTAATACTTTTACTTGTTTGCAAGAAGCATTGAGTCATAGCTCCTTATCCTCCCAATGCCACCCCTGGGTCATAGCCCTCTAGCCCTCCAATGACGCCACCCCTGGGTCAGAGTGAGTCAGAGCTCCCAGGGGGTATTCGCTACTTGGGAGTACCCCTGGGACCAGGGGTGTGCCGATGGGGGCGTCACGTCCCCCAATATTTTCAAATTTGTAAGAAAGCTGGTCAGAAAAGTTAGCCAGGCAGCAAGAGGGTAGGCCACAGACTGTGCCTTCAAATAAATATCAATCAACAGAAAAGATGCGTACTTTCGTTGCATTGACTGTAATTCGGCATCATCGGAATGAACGCATCGAAAAGGCCCCCTTAGTGTGCATGATATTCTAGGGGTGAGGTGCATCGGGGGAGATAATCCCCCACAACTACAAAAGCTTTTGATGTGCGCCAGGCATATCAGAAGTATGTCGACGGAATGCCACGTATGAATGATTGAATGTTTTATTGGCCCTTTCCTCTGAGATAAACATATTTGTTCGTATGAAATATTTGATTTGCAACTAAAAATACCGTCGCTGGTTGGCCTAGCCACAGAATAGACTTACTCAATTCTGTGGCCTAGCTCGACCTTATTCCCCAAATTAGACATTAATTGGCATCTCAGAGAGGCATCATTCACTGATTACTCCTAAGAGGTATCTCATTAAGAGTTCTCGTTCATGGTTAAATTAGGCGTGCACCTTGTTGAAAAAACGGTTTAATCAGCGCAACATGATTATAAATAACCTATTGCATAACTAAGCTAATCAATTGCTAAAGAGTGAAAATTTGAAGAATATTCCAATTATCCTGGCGGATCTTGGGGATTTTTTACCTTTCATTTTGTGGCATACCAAGCAAACGTGGATATTCAACGTAAACGGTTGGTACCTTTAGAAATGCACCTCCCTCGTGGAGCGCTTTTTGTTACACGCCAATGACCACCTCTCCTTCCTTATTCCAATTTCCTACGGCTCTCGCAATTTTAAGTCCGATCCTATTAGGCAAATTTACGGATGAAACAATGCAACTTAAAGCTAATTAAATGGCATTTTGATGGCACTAGGCAAAAAGCGTTAAGGCTGCTTATTTTCTTAATAAAAGGTAGACAAACTACATACCCTCTCAACGAATGGTCAACAAACAATATCGAGAAAATGCAACCATCCTCATCAAATTCACGGCAAATGCAGTAGAAAAGCGGTAATAATCGGCAAAATCACTATGAGATCAATTGTACTTTTAAACCTCCTGAAATCTTCTCTCAAAGTCCATAAAATGCTTTTACATGCGACGAATAGGCGCAAACATTCTGAAAGAGGTACTAGAGTTTGGACGGGGGTAGGGTAAAGATTACTTACTTTCGGCCGAGTTGTTCAAACAAGAGAACAAGAGATTGGTCAGAAATTTTGTAAAGAAGCAGGCAGATATTTACATTACCAGCTGATGCATATTCAATGTGTTGCGACAAAGAGCACATTAAAAATCACTCAAATGTTGATGGGAAACTCGTTACGCAAACGAAACGACACGAAATGCGAATTGCGAATCAACTGACAGTCAACAAGTACTCGCAAAAGAATCAATATTTGAAATATCGCTTCAGCAAAAGAAAATGCCACATACGATGACCTGAATGTTTCATGATCACTGTCATCATTATTAGATAAATCACTCTAGTCATTTCATTGCTAATACAAATAATAAAGGGCTTCAGAGAGGGGGTGACAGGGGGCTGCAGCTAGGGACAAAATTTACAGGGATATGGGGGTGAGTCACCCCACCCACCCAGGTGAGTCAACCTTGAAAATGTGCTACTTCCCAGTGCAAAATGGCAGTGCAATGCACCTTTGCAGGACAAAGTACTGGTTCCAGGACCATTTTCTGTTTCTAAATTAAAAGAAAAAGGTCTTGTGGCCAACTCGCTGGATATAGATCTCATTTTCTCAGAGGAAGACCTCTGACACCCCCAAAAACATATTGAAATTACATCCCAGGCTGCAGCCCTCACCTGGAAAGAAATCCATCTCATTCAGACAATGTTTTCTGGGGCTAAAAGCAACTTCTGACTGCTTCTCAATTCTCTGTTTTCTTTCAAGCAGAAACTTAATACACGCCCTTTATTTTATAAGGACCCTAGTTCAAGGATCAGGTCTAAAAGTTCCTTATTTTTGGGCCTCTTTTTATCAAATTCTAGTACTAAAAGTTCCTTAATAATTCCGTAATTTTCACTGCACATATAGTGCCATAAAACCGGTACAAACATGAGGAAAAATAAATATTCTGAATTTTACTTTTTATTTTGGCTAGAACTCGAGATGAAAAGCACAAATAAGGTAGGAAAGAAGTTTCATAAATGTATCTATATAAGTTGCCAATGGAGCCGGCTTCCTAATTCTTGATCACTTGCAGTTAAAAAAATTTTTGAAATTGAAAAGTTCCTTGGATTCTTCTCCATTAGTAGTATAAGTTCCTTAAATATTTTAGCCGTCTACATGTAGGTTCGTTATAAAGTGGTTCCCTATTAAATAAAAAGGGGGAACCCCCAAATCAAAAGACTTCCCATGCTAAGAATCATGATAATAATCGAAGAATCACATTTGATTTTGGAGGAAAACAGTTGTGGAGAGGCATCTGGGAATGGAGCAAAGCCAAGATTCCAGCTCGAGAGCAACATTAGGATAATGTCCTTTAGCATCAGCGCAATCATGCTCGATCATATTCATTACTGCTAGAAACATCACGATCATCATCGTACTCATCATCATGATCAGCATATTATCATTATCATTATTATCATCATCAACATCATCATCATAATCATCATCATAATCATCATCACCATCATCATCATCATAATCATCATCATAATCATCATCACCATCATCATCATCATCATCGTCATCATCATTATCATCATCATCATCATCATCATCATCATCATCATCATCATCATCATCATCATCATCATCATCATCATCATCATCATCATCATCATCATCATCATCATCATCATCATCATCATCATCATCATCATCATCATCATCATCATCATCCATATATCTCTGCAGCCCTATCACACAGCCACCTCAAACATCAATAGAATCATTAGCAGTTGCAGCGAGAATAACAAGATAACAAGATGCTGCCTTGTCATCGTCTTTTCCGTTTTCTACTGTATTCTTAATCATGATAACGTCAAATCACATTGTGTTTGTTATGGCAACTTTCATGGATAATTGGGGAGAGTTGAAACTGAAGTTTCTTTGTTGGAACGAATGTATGAATGAAAGAAAAGGCAAAGGAAAATTCCTCGGATTGTTGGGCGATGTGACATTCGCTTCAATTAAAAATCAATTCTGAAACGCGACTCAAGTCATATATTTTATCATATCTAATCACCCAAAGGGGACAATTTTAAGTGAATTATGCAGAAATGGCTGCCAAAAACTAGCATATGAATTGCCACCACTTGACCACCGATATACGAGGAGATGGTCCGCTGCAATAATCCTCTCAAGGTCAAACGAACCAAGAATTTAAGATTCTCTGCACAGAACTCAAGTTGAAATAACAATGAAAATACAAAGCGCGTAAGTTATGTAAGAACATCGTTCGCCGCAAAAACATTTCAAAACACTGAAGGTCATAAAACATAAAATTCTCAAAAACTCTTCTTCCTTTTCATAAACATAAGCGCAGGAGGCGGGGGCAGGGGTGCTGTAGCCCCCCCAAGTTGGGCAGAAATCCGTTTCAATCAGGCAATTTTCTGAAAGAACAATGGGAAATTCGGGCAACTTTTCTGCCTGCACTCAAGCTCTAATTGATATTTTGGGCAGAAAATTTACAGCCTCCTAAATTTGAGGTCCTCCTACGCCCGTGAATGAACGCCTAAATTGTCGCTGACCTTCGATATTCTTAACATTTCATGATTTTGACCCTCAGATTATCCTTAAGTGATTCTTAACTGCCAAGGGTTTAACTACGCTTGAAAATTAAAAGAAAAAATCCAAAATCCTACTTCAACACCTAAGCAACCAAGGGTGGAACAAAGCAATAAATATTGTATCGTTAGTAGAGAGAG
>WIPJ01067266.1:307906-328068 GCA_018155075.1 Cassiopea andromeda | reverse complement strand
GAGAGAGAGAGAGAAGGGGGGTTTGGTTGATAGATTGGTAGATTGATAGATAGGTAGGTAGGTAGGTAGGTAGGTAGGTAGGTAGGGACGAAAATTAAGGGAGGTATGGGGGTAAGTCACCCCCAACCTTGGAAATTTGCCACTTTGCAGGGCGAAAATGGTAGTACAATGTACTTTGCAGGGCAACGTACTAAACCCAAGACCAATTGATCAACTACTGCTACTAAAAAAAAGTTCAAAGAGAAAATTTTCGCAGGGCAAACCTACACCACCAAAATTATGTTGAAGTGGTGTCCCTTTAGGTAGCGGTGACGCAACTGACGCGGGTTGGGGATCGGCCTCAAGCTTTTGCAGCACTCAGGAGACGCCTCAGAAAGATGAAAGGGATGAGCTTTTTTGCAGTATACACTTTTTGTAGGAATAATATTTATAAGAATATTCAGAATTGCTGAAATTTAAGAATAATTTAAGAGTAATGCAAGGCTCAAGTTTCATCAAGACTTAGAATTTTTGTGTATTTGAGTTATGGTACTGCTTGTAAATGAACTTTTTCAGTATGATACAATATTTGTTATCCTGCTCCACTTTTATTTTGCTTTCTGATGAAGCAAGACATCAATAAAGACATTAATCAAATCCTTTGGTTTTCAGAACTAGTTAGCACCTTCGGTATTGAAGAATAATTTAAGAATAATCTAAGGCTTAAGACCGAAAAAAATTAAGAGTATTTAGGCTCAGAGAAGAATTAGGTATTCTCAAAAAAGTGTGTATTTATTCTGACAATGGAATGGGGGTAAAATCCTGTTGAATTCCTAAGGGACTGCAGCGTCTCTGTTACGTTACTGGTAAGTAGGCAGCTATACATAAAGAGAAGGAAAGCAGATTGAACTAGAGAGACTTGTTGTGAACCAAAGATTAGCCTATAAACACAGAGAGTAAGCAATAGCCCACTCTCTTTACTCAAAAATTGGGCAGAGGATTATCAGTGTATCAACTAATAACTGTGTCCATGCAGGCATGCACGCTTCTTGTCGTGCTTTCACTTTCCCATTTCACACTTTCAGAAATAAAAGTAAATGTCAAAGGGCACCCTATACAGTTCATCTGGTTCTACATTTTAACGACATCGTTTTCCCATTTGATTACAAAAGGTAAAACACACGGTGAGTTCTCTCGTCAGTTTTTGTTGATCAGTCTTTTATGCCAGTGTTTATCACAAGTATAACTGAAAGGTTATACATTTACTGCAGTTTCACTGAAAATTCAAGCACATCCAACTTTGAGAAAAGCTTGTATTTCGTGGCCTTCCATTCGATAAATGCCAACAATTGATCCTGGATGTTAGCTTTAACGTTGTCCCAAAAGGTTGCGCTATGGCTGGGTAGGCTAATCATTGAGGGGGAAGAGCCATATATTATACTGTGTTACCACAAAAAGCCACATCATACACATGGTCATACATGAATATCATTTCCACCCCTACTTCTCATATGAAAATACTTTATTGCACTCAAATGAAGTAGACGTATACAAGAAATACGCGCCAATGTGATAGCAAGAACCGTAGAACCGTAGGAAACGAGGCAAAGAGCCGTATGCGTTTCGGGAACCGCGATATTGCCACTCAAGCGCTAGGGGGTTATAATTCTCCGAGTATGGACTAATGGTATCTGTCCTGTACAATCAAGAAACATTGTCAATGAATGCTCAATGCTCTTCAGAGTCAACATGCATGCTATTCGGAGCAAAACTAGCTGCCTGTACTAATCCAAACCAGGATAGTATCTTAATATCATTCTGGATAAAGCGCCAATTCTCCTTACAAACATTATCAAAATCCCAAACTGGAGCTACTTCAAAGTTTCGCTTCCCAAGGAGTGCACACAACCAAGCAATCTATGGAAAACAACACAAAACTACCTAATCAAACTCATGCTAGGTGCATATTTAGGCCCCGTCTACACTATACCGGATAGCTATCGTGACGCTATCCGGTACAGTATAAACGATCGCCCTATCTGACAGAGATCATTCATGAGGCAACGCGACGATAGCAACTGGTATAGTGTAAATGGGGCCTTAGTTTCAATTCATAGCCTAGGGTGTAGTTTCAATGACAATGTTTCTTGACTATGAACGGTGGTGGCCCCACACCTTTAAGATATCTGGATAATGAAGTCACGCCCATTTTTCCCTTTCGTTAGTATTGTCCTATCACACATGCTTTCTGTTGTAGAAACAATAAGCCTTGATTATTAGAACGCAAACATCTAAAAACAACAGATAATAATTTGAAGTTTATAGAATGGTTCGAAAATATTTCAGATTTTACTGAATGGTACGAAAATATTGCAGAATTTACTGATTGATGCAAAAATATTTGGGGATGTAGCACCCCCATGCCCCCTAAATATGTCTATGGGGCCCGTAGTACCATTCATCGCAAACTATTAAATATCCAGCATGAAAAACTCTGTGGAACATCAAAAATATCCCCACCCTACAAATGTGCTACACGTTTTTTTTATAAGAAAAGAATTTATAAGAAAATGAGGTTCAAATGGTTAAAATCTTAAGAAAATCGTAAGAGAATCACGAGGCTCAATTTCCAAAAATTAGTGTTTTTATTGGTCAAAAATCGATATTTCGTCGTTATTGCATTCAAAATGTTAAAGATGGGATTCAAATTCAAGTATACAATATTATTAACGAAAGTGTAAACCATTTCAGTCAGTTTATTTCAGTAAAAGATAAGAAAAATTTGAGAAAATCTCAGGCTCAATTTCGGGACAAGTTAAGAAACTTGAGGCTCAGGCAAAATTATGGTTTTCATATAAAAAAGAAACGAAACGTGTATATCGAATGCAACAAGGACGCAGTGAGGCATTATAAAATGGAAGGTGAACGTATTAAAAAATGGAGGGTAAAATGGGGACATCTTCAGAACCAATAAATGCAGATTCTGTGAGTAGCAAGGGGAACATTCAGATAAAATGTTGAAAAGTTGGGTGCCTCTAACAGTGCGCTTCCTGGTTACTCTGTCTGTGAAATTTATAACCGGTACATTTCAGGGATCGTAAACTCTATATGCAGAGAACGTTATTTGGCAACAAACGATGGCTTGATATCTAGGGCTACTTAACCTTAGAAATCTCTAAGCAAACTTAGCAAGATTAAGAAGCCTTCAGTAATACGAACATTACTTTACTGAATTTCCAACTCCATCCCTCGTCCAATAGAACAAAAATTATGCCCTGCGACTGACGCAATGGCTGCAAGCAAAACTCTAGCAAGGACAATTTCTGTTATATACATCTGTAATAAAAACAGTATGACCTAGTTTTTCAAAAGCCTCTCTTTCTCTTGGATACAAATTACTAACTGAGAAGATTATCTAGGATATTGTAGTATGCATAAGCCCCATTGGGAAAAATTATTATGCGAGAGAAGTCCTTTCTTCGGCTTGTTTAGTCATGGAATTTCGACGTAATGTTGATTACGATTAGTAGCGACATGAGGCCTAAATCCATTGGAAGTGATCAATTAATGTTAAGAATTTAATCACACCATTGGACAAATTCAAACAGGGATAAACGTGTAAAATGCAGGAAAAACGGTCAAATTGAGAGCCACAGAAGGACGTGATAAAAATTCCTCTGGAATGGTAATTTCTGCCCGTTTTTGTACAAGACAGGACCGTTATATTTAGAGAACAGGAAATAATTAAATAGAGAAATATATTCTACATTCGTAGCAGGGCGTTAGTTCGTCTAACACGACATCAAAGCTCAATTTGGTAAGCTGGTTAAATGCCACACTTATTCATTTATAAGCCGCAGTGATTATTATGCTTATAAGCGCACAAATAAGTTAGCTACTTGTGCTAATAATATAATAATGTTTCAAACTCCTGGGTATCTAATAGAAGGGAGAGGCGCTTATTAACTTTGGATTTATCTGACCTTCCATGGATTTTATCAAGACCCCATCTTACTACTTCGTGGCATCGTCTGAACTTTACCAATACAGCAACTAAGCAAGGACAAACACCTTGAAATTTTACGCAACATCCATTTCTTTCAATAAATGCATTCTGTTAGCGAGGGGTCTGGGCGCTATAATCCCTACAATACAATAAGTGCAGTTATAGCTAACGTGATAGTTTCTAGCAGATATGAGTTGCTCTGAATAGTTACATCTACAAACCATACAGTCACGCGATACACAAAGGCGAGGTAAAACGCCCTTTTGCAGGTGAAGAAGCAATTTGGGCCTACGTTTTTGGAAAAAGTGCGGGCTTCTCAAAATATCTGGCCATTGACGATAAACTATGCGCTCTGAACTAGGGACGAGTGATCCCTTTACCCTAGGAGTGGGGAACAGTTCAGGGGCACCATAATGCGTAAATTGAGGGCTTTCAAAAGTGAAGTGATTATAAGACAGTAAAAAAATGAAGTTTTTATATTAGAAGTTATGCTGATATATACAAAATTGGTGAACAGATGTACTGTACAGTACAGAAGAGTACAAAACCCTTTTCATTCAGCTTCTCTTCATAATCATAGAAGGAAGTCAGTACAGCAAGAAACTCCCCTGTAGAGCTCAATTGCCGTTTTGTAGCAAAAGCTACATATCTTGCCCCTCCCACAAACTTCACTATCTACGCCTCTGCTCATTATATGTCAAGATAAGCAATGAAAAAATGCCGAATGGCACTTAGAAGATCGGAAATCATAGATAAAAGCTCATCTAATTAAACATAGACATTTGATAGGACACCTGCAAAAGGCGACAACATTGGTGAAATGTTGCAGTATGCTTCCGAATTCTCTTACTACATCATCTTCAGTTTAGTAACTAGTAACAGAGAAACTATTGAGAAAGGTATTGCTTAATTTCTCAGAAAGTTGGATTGACTAAAATCCCAACTTTGAGCTTTAGGACAGGGGCGTCAGTGTTGCGGAAAATTTAATGCCTCGTCGGAAACTTCCGGATTTTTGCTGTTGGTAAAAATAAAGCTTTTGAATTTTATCGGAAAATCTTTCAACTTGCCCGCCCCCCTATTCTACAGGTACCACGACGCCTCTGCTTTAGGATCAAGTCCAGAAAAAGCAAGTATTATGAGGGTATTCAGTCAAAATTGTGTGGGATTGCAAGGATTGCTAGTTTTTTATGGCAATTGGCAGTGTCCGTGTAAATATTTGGAGTCTGAGATTTTACAAGAAAATCATATTTGGGGCCCATGGGGGGAGGGGTACCAAATCATAATTGGGGTCTGTGAATTGCAGCTTAAGAAAAATTAGAAATTTGGAGTTTGAGAATTGAAATGAAGTGGCAAAAGAAAACCATATTCTATAGTTTTAATACAATAGACATAGACTTGTGATTTTTAACGAAATTTTACAACAGTGGTAGTCCAACACATGTGACAATGTCTAGGGTCTCAAAATTTCGAGACTCAATATTTGGGGTACGTCAAAACTGTAGTTCAATGCTTGGAGTCAGCAAAAAACCCTGACATGGACCCCCGTATGGAAATGTAGGGAGTACTCCCTGGGGTCCGAAAATGACGCGGGCGACACGAGCGGCGCCCGCAAGTAGCTTCAATCCTTGCAAGCAGCTCGAACCAGCTATGAATATTTTCTTAAGACAATTTTATTTCCCTTCATTTCATTTCATTTCACATTTTTAAGGAAGGTGGCTCTTCAGTAATAATAGATTTTCAAGGGGCCCTCCCTAATATGGCAGGTGTAGGTAGCAAAAGCTACGTCTTCTGGCAGCAAAATATTTTATCGGGCACTGGTATTAAGGAACACTCCGCAATGTGTTTGGTGTAGTGCTCTGCTTTTCCGAGCAAAATCACATAGGCTGAGAATTGTAGCAAAAAAACGATTTGTTTCAAGATTTACATCGCTCTTTTGAATTATATAAACAACAGACGCAAAATCCTCGTAGCAACGGCAGTTAAATGGCGACAAAATTCCCTGCAATCATCAAGCGTTGATAACATTCACAATAAAACTCCCCTCCCAAATCGAAAGGCGAGTTGAACCTGCACGCGATAGCGGCAAACTGTCGAAAACCACAATTTTCATAAAGGTCTGAGATGGGAAGTGTTCCCAGGCATCGAAAATACTGCATTGTTTATATGAGACTGAAAGAGATAGGTGATAGCTAAGAAAGAGATAAGAAAAGCACCATAGCAGCCACGATTGCTCAAGGGAAAAAAGGAGCTTTAACAATGTTGAATGAATTTGGTGCAGAAAAATCTTATCACCCAATTCAACTAGAAATCAAATGCTAAGCCCAAGGTGTTTACAAATAGAGAAAGGACCACCTTTCCCAAATGGGTAATACAACTGAAAGGAGGTTGTACACGCTTTTTTTATAAGAAACCTAGTACTAGACAGCCTAAATTTTAAGAAACTCCTTGAACCACAAGGAAAGAGCAAAGAAACTTTAGAAATAATAGCACATTGAAATCATTACTTGGTTCAACGCAAAGCTGTACCAAAACAGTGTGAATCTGACATTGCTTTAGAATTCAACTCGTACTGACGCATGCCATTTGTAGGACAAAAAGTTTGCTACGTTCATGTTCTGCGTACGCTTTCACAAACAAACTAGTTCGCTAAACAAAGAAACTTTAAAGAAACTGTTAGAACTGAAATGTGACCAAAAATTAAGAAACTTTTAGTACTAGGCCTTAAGCTAGGTTTCTTATGAAAAAAATATGGTGATTGGAGCACCTTTCCAGAAAGTATTACCAACTGGAAGGAGGCTGTAGAGGGGAATGTCATGCGCAGTAAGATAAGATAGGACTCTGATTCAAACAGAGGTTGAATGAAAGAGAGAACAGACAATAGAGAAAAGAAAAAAGAGAAAATAGAAAAGAGAAAATGGAAAATAGAAAAGAGAAAAAATAGAAAATAAAAAGAGGAGATAGATAGAGAGAGAGAGCAGCGTTTGAATTTCTGGAGTGTCAAAAGGCCTTATCGTTACTCAGATGGAATTGGGAAATGCCAACTCAAGTTCGATTTCATAGCTAAATGTTTTCTTGTTCGTGAGCCTAAAGTCTCACAAGTAAAAAACAACGTAAGAGTAATTTCTGTAAATTCAAATTCATGTATTCTAAAATAAAACTTCCATAGAATGACACTCTTGAAAGTCATTATTGATACAAACCTGTCAAGTCATCTACACGTTCTATTCTTTAAAAAATCTAACTCAAGGCCTAGTAGCAGACCCGTAGCCATGGGGTGAAATGGGGTGGCAAACGCCACCCATGGAAAACAGGATTTCAGCTTATAGCCATCCCTGGGAGATTTTTTGCAATTTCCATAGTTGCCTTATGTTTGTAGATAAGGAGAGATCTCCTGAAATTTTGGTTCAGGTCAACCTTGGTCTTTGTGACATACTAGAAAATTCAGTCTTTCCCCGCACACACATTATCCATTTTATTGTGATAGCATAGAATATGAAATAAGCTCTCATATTTCACACCACATGATTCCTCAAGCACAATTTTACCGCCCCTGAAACACAGGCCTGGCTATGGGCTTGCCTGGTAACAAAATTTCCTTAATCTAATGAACAAAATTCCAATGAAAACATAAACAAAATGTTGATGTAGCAAACTATTTGTTGTATAACAAACAAAATGCGTCAGTACGAGCTAAAATCTAAAGTAATTTCATATTCACATTGCTTTGGTACAGCTTTGAGTGGAGAAGGCTCATTCACAACAGCGACCCCGAATAGGGAAAAGCTGGGAAGAAGATTGCTTTGGTACAGCTTTGCGTTGAACCATGTGCTATTTGTCTAAAATTTCTTAGCTCTTTTCTTGTAGTTCTAAAATTATCTTAACTTTTAGGCTATCTAGTACTAGGTTGCTTATAAAGTACTAAGTTATATCAAGATTAAAAACCTACAGATATTACATTTACATTCCACAGTACCATCCATAGTGAAGAAAGACTTTAGGTCACCGATTCTTCACTATGGATGGCACTCACAACTCAAATTAATCTTCAGTAAACAAAACAAAGACCAGAACTACAAACCAAGATACATGACATGAGAGACTACAGAACAACAGAGCCAAGGCAGATTGCTGGTCAAGGGAAAGAGAAAAAAACCTCCTCCCCCTATCCACGCAGACACTCAGTTGGAAGACAATTAAAGAGCTGCAAAAACTATGGAAACATAAAAACTCTTTGAAAACGACATGCATACTGAAATTATTTCTTGTTTACCTCTTTACTTTTTAATCTATAACACAGGAAGATGATGATAAAATGACCTATAAATGCCCTCTTCTCTCTTCCAGAGGTCACACTAAACAGGATGTCCACTTACAGCTAAGCCCCATCCTTCCCCCTGTCCACTTTCCCCCGCATTCCTGCTTGCCCCCTCCCTCCCCCAAGGTGCGGAAATCCTTTATGGATGCTCCCTAACTTCCCAAGATATGTTTTTGCTTTCTCTCGCCAAGCTGATCTGCAAATATCTCCACGAGAATTACCGTAATTCGGAAGCTCTCACAACACTATGAGAAAAATTGAATGGCTTTAAGATCTCAAGAAAGGTCTGATACACATTGTCTGTTAATATGAATAATTTACAGTAATCTAAACTATCTTCTATCTTTAAGGTCTTTGAAGAGCCTAACAAACATCTGAAGAAAAATGTCAACTCTTCATTAAGTTAATCCTGCACGCCCCTGCAATACGCCCATTTCATAAAAACATTAGGTTAAAAGGTTTTCTTGTTGTAGCTTAGCTAAATATGACTTCAAAAAACAGCGTAAGGAAAGTCTATACTCGATTTTACCCCTGTTTCCCCCCAATTCCTTGGCGCTTGGAGGGTGCATTACAGCTAGGTCACGATTGCTCTAGTGTAAGGAAAGTCTGATAGCCAGAAATTGACACATTGAGTATATGATAATTAAAATTTGGAAAGACCAAAGAGAAAATAAAAACAACAGATAGAATGAGGATACGACTAGTAGTGAATGAACGGAAATCTTGAGAGAAAGAGGAATAAAACAGGGCTCATACAGCTTTTGTGGGAAAAATTTCCCTGATTTGTAGTATAGTTTGTACAGTTTCCACTATCTCATAGGATGAATATATTTATACATTTTCCTTGATTTATTATTCTAAAGGACGATGTTTTTCCCTGACTACGTGTCAAAAAGATTTCGCATCTTACGAACTCTATACTCTAGACTGCTACTATACACGGAATGAATATGATATATTTAGCCAGGGATAAATTTTTCTAAGCATCTTCAAAGTAAAATTATTCTAACGGACTTTTAGCTTCATCTTTTTACGTCCTACTACTCAACTAAATTATCAATACTGCCATGTATCATGTACAATCATTAGTTGGGGTTACACAAATGTCCAAGAAAAATAAAAATTCTCTGATTTTGTCGGGAGAACATAGATTTTTCCAGACTACAGAAAAAGGTCCCTGATTTTCCCTGAATTTTCCATAAAACCTTAAGATTTCCCCTGACTGTACGAGCCCTGAAGAGAGTACCACATGAAAGGGAATGAAGAAAAAGATTAATGATAAAAAGATAATTAGAAGATGGATAAATGAAAAAGAATATATTAAAAGAATATATTACTGAATGATGATGAAAGCACCATACTTTCATTAACAAAATTTGGAAAAGGAAGGTAGTTTAAGGAAAATGCATTTCAATGGGAAGAGCATCTATAAAGCAACAATTGAGGGGATGATAGAATAATAGGAGAGAGAAGGCGACGAGCAGAGGAACTGGTCACCTTCTCTCATATTTCAATCGTGCAGGATAAGTTGGTTTCTAACTCTCACATCCACTAAGCTCAAGAGCATACGGGACACACACCACTACCAAGAGCGTTTCTAGCTGGAAGATCTTCGGGAGCGTCATGGCTCCTAGACGGAAAAGAAGGAAGGGGGTCTCGGGGCGAAGCCCCAAAAATTCCTTCTGATCACGCCCTTTTTGAGCAGAGATGGGCCTTTATGGATGAAAAAGCTGTGCAAATGAAAGAGCCATAAATGAGAAAGAAACACGATTACAGGACAATCACACAAGCGAAAGTAGTAAAAATGCAAGATATGCATTATTATTTGGAAATTTACTATAAGTTGTCACTTTCATACAAAGCAAAAAGACACAAAGGAAGCGAGAAAGACGTTTTATATCAGGAAAAGTATAATAGCAGTCTAAAAGCATCATATTCATTCTGTGTACACTTTCCTAATTATCGATTATTCCATTAAGCCATTTATCCGAAATTCAACATTTTTATACCTTCCTAGAAAAGTGGGGAGTCAGCGAAGGGGCCAAGAAAATTTCAGGGGGCAGTGACCCCCCGTAGAATTGCCACTGACCACTTCATTTACTAAGTATGTTAGCAACGAGAAAGTAGCAGGATGCGGAAGTGTGCATACGTAATTACATTTTAAAGCGGGTTTCAGAGATTGTCTTTTCGCAGCATAGCAATGTCAACTAATCCTGGTAGTCGAACATTACGCTATCATGTCATCGACAGAAATTCAATTGAGCAAATGTGATTTCGACGCACAAAAGCACGCTGATTAGGTTTAAAACCGTGCTGTAATTACGTGCAAAAATCGCCATTATACTGTCATTGATCGTGTCTCTTTCGGCAGTCCTTGAGTCAATTGGCAAGGATGGATCAGTTGAACTCTGATCTGTTTCCACTTCCATGCCACTTAAGATAGTCGTAATTGGCGTTGAATCACCCTTTTGCATACCTACAGAATTCTTTTTAGTCTATCTCATGCATATTAGAGTCTTGTTGTTGGGGAATTCGCCCTGTCGTCGTGATTTATATTCTAGTAATCTTCTTACCCCGCGTAAACCATTTAACAACGAATAGCTAGCTAGTCGACATAGCGTCAGGATGAAAGAGTTACGGTAGCTACTGGTAAACAACTCGATGCATCTCATGAAGAATTTCAGACATTTCAGGCAGACAATGCTTTATCTGAATCAAAAGCAACTGCACAGACAACGGCAGAAGAAATTCATGATACTTAATGTGGAACAAAATGTCCGTCACAATGCTAAATCCTTCGGCAACAGACAGAACTTCTTGCGAGGTATCAACAAATTAATTGGCGCATTGGCCATAGAAATTTTTGAAATTCACGAAGGGAATTGCGATGTCCAGGGACGCCGGAGCACGGGGACGAAGGGGGAAATGCCCCTTGCAGGGCGGGAGCGAAGGGGGAAAGACCCCTTGAAGAGCGGGGGCAAGGGAGGCAAAAGTGTCCTTCTTATGCTTTCTATTAATATATATAATTTTTCAAATTTTCTTCTTACATTCGTTCTTTCAGGCTCGACCTCCTTCTATCCTCAAGAATTCATGGCTTGCCATGAAATTCAACAATGGTTGGGAGCATAAGTTTGTGAAAAGTACCCTGTAAGTTAAAATTCTGACGTCATTATGACGCCATAATCAGTGCAAGTGCCTTTCTCCAAATTTCTGCCTCCTCCGCCCTACTGTTACTCCAGCGCCCCTGGTGATGTCAGAGTTGCTATAAGCATCTTGTAATGCGAGAGCTGCTATGAGCATCCCTTGCACCAAAACAATTTGAATATGACATTGCTCTAGAACTTAACTCGTACTGACGCATTTTATTTACTATAGGACAAATAGTTTGCTACATTCACGTTCGGCGTACGCTTTCAGAGCAAATTAGTCAGCTAAATTAAGAGACTTTTAAAGAAACTTTTAGAACTAAAATGTGGCCAGAAATTAAGAAGTTTGTAGTACAAGGCCTTGAGCTACGTTTCTTATAAAAAAAACAATATATGTGAACGTCTTTTGGGTTCCCATGTTGCACTGTAATGTTCTACCAGAGTTTTGTCACAACACGAAGAGCCTTCTTTTCCAGTTCATCTTGACCGTGAGGTGTTCAGACGCAATTCCTACTTCCTTATGGCCGTTACTGCACAGAAAGCCCCACAATGTGAAATTTAGTACTAGGCCTTGAGCAAGGTTTCTTATAAAAATACGTGTATGTGCCACTGAAAACTATATTGTACAGCCGGCACCATAAAAAATCTTCAATTAAATTCAATAATAACGAACTGGAAATATACATCCAGCCAGCAAACTTTAAAAGTATCGTTTTTCCAAGCATGAAAATTTTTAATAAAAATAAACAGAATTATTATTGAGACTTTATGCAAACTAAAATGCTCTGAAGAAGGCCTTCTTAAGACAAAAATGTACAATCCGTATAATTTAATGGAACAGGCGGTGTGAGGAAGTCAGGAAAAGGAAATAAAATGCCTTGAAGGATTGCAGAAAGACTATGCTTTGGAGGGTAGCAAAATGACGAGGGAAAGGCCAGAAAGGCGGAGACCACAAAACAATGCTTTAATGTTATGAAACTGCTTATTGAACATTACTTCAAAGTTTTCCACGGATTGAAATTCCACTGCACAACTCACGGACAGTCTGGAACTGGTAATCACCTGCACAATTTCAAGACTTCATTCAAGCTATCATTTAAAACTTCATTACAATGCTTAGAGATTCTAACCACGTAACACTATCAACTAGGAACGTTTGCCCGTAATTTGATAAGGAAATAAGTTTGGCTTTCAATATGGGTTGAGTAGCTTAACGTCATTCATCCCCAAATTATCAATAAAATTCCTTAAGCAGATTTGGATGTGACAAAACAGGGTTACATTCACTGTATCTACGACCAAGATAAAAAGACGCTTATCCGAATTTGACGCAGTTTTGCTTGACCTACTTTTGGTATTTAGAGCAACGTGACTGCAATAAATCCCCCGCAAATTCAAGGAATCTCATCTCTCAAAACTGTAAAACAATTCAGTAGGGGCGCATAAATAGCAGTGGAGCAATGAATGATCCTTGGAGACCGTCCAAACACTGAAAAACATAATAGCAATTGGTGTGCAGTGAGTTCAGTAGCCTTACAAAGCACCAGTATGAAATATTGACTGCCATGAACATCTATAAAGCCTTTGCAGAGTCCGTTCCGAGCAGTAGGGGTAGGTAGATGCACGAAGTAATTATTGAGCGAAAATATACGAGATAGCGGGATAAAAAGGCTACATATCTATACGGCGATTAAACTTAAAGTTCCTTGTTTATTTATCATTATGTTCTTTACTACTGTATTCTTTTATTTAATTACCTGGTTGTACAAGTTTGATCACTGGAGTGATGGCCCAGTGGTAGAGCGTCTGCCTCACAACCGGTAGGTCGTGGATTCGAGCCCTGGCCGAGTTATACCAAAGACTTTTAAAATGGTACTCACTGCCTTCTCGTCTGGCGCTCGAAATATGAGAATGGAATGGGAAAGTTAAACTCGTGGAGCTACCAGTGGACCAGCCCTCCGCTGTAGCTTTCACTGCATTCGCAGACGCGTGGCCTAGTGATATAGAAACGGAGATCATGACGTACAAAGTAAATCCTTGACAAACCATACTGTTTTATTCATCCAAGGGTCTGGAAACAACATACGTAATCACCACTTCTACTATAAACTACCAAGTTGGCCTTCACCAGAGTTTTCTAAACATGACATTAAGCAATTGACGACGAAGAATGTGCCATGCAAGATCCCTTGAAGAATGTAAGGTGAAAGCAATGAATCTCAAATGAGTGTTTAATAATATACACCAAATCACTCATCGCAACAGAAAAACAAAACAGCTACTGGGGACAGTGACAACACTTAAGGGGTATGGGGGTGAGTCACCCCTCATAGCCTTGAAAATTTGCCATTTCACAAGGAAAAAATGGTAGTACAATATATTCATGCAGGGCAACTTACTGGGCTCAGGACCGTTGGTCATCTACTGCTACCAAAAAATGTTGCAAACAAAAAATTTTCGCAGGGCAACGTGGGTGAATGGCCAAGCGGCCCAGCCAGTTCCATTAGCTTAGCTGAAGTTAAGCATGGCTGTGCACGGTCAGAAACTGGATGGGCGACCTCCAGATGAACGACTAAAAACAGCTCACTCCGTCATTCTTCGGAAGGGACGTTAAATTAGGGGTCCCATGTCTGGATGCGGCATGCATAGTAGGCCTAAATTAGCTGAATAAGCTAGGTATAACAGCCTACTCAAAATAAAGTAAACAACAACAACAACAACAACCAATAAAGTGATGGAAACAGATCGGCAACAAAAGGACAAGCCAAAAGGGCTTGGATTAAAACCAGCCTGAATGAAAATGCATAATTAAATTATAGGAAACGTTTTCATTCGTTTTCAACGACCAAAGCAGCTTACTCTGCCCTCCTTCGAAGGGACGTTAAACTAGGGGTCCCATGGCTGGATGTGGCATGCATAGTAGGCCTAAATTAGCTGAATAAGCTAGGTATAACAGCCTACTCAAATTAAAGTAAACAACAACAACAACAACAACAACCTCTGACAATCCCAAAAAAATTATTAAAGCTACGTCTCTGACTGGGGGCCTATTCTACGGAAAGTGAATGGTATCAAAAGAAGATAAGGAAGACAAGCTGCTTGTGGCGTCTAAGTAAAACATCAAAATAAGCCACTGCAAATCCATCATTTTCGATGTAGAATGAGAAGGAACTTTACCATACTTCTTCTAACCATCCCACACTAAAGTTACAAGGCTAAAAGCAGAAACTTTGCTCAACAAGACTCATCAATAATAGAGGTAAAATAGGCAAGGCAAAGTTGTAAAAAAAGAACTGCGAAACAATTATTCTAGGTTGTACAGTAATCAAATTAAGCTATAGTTCTGAAATTTGTTATATGTAGACCAAGTAAAACATTCAAAGATCATGACTTGGTGAGAGGAAATTTTACGCAAGCAGCTGCATCAAAATATCAGAATGGCAAAGCTTATGACAGAGCAGGAAGAGATGAACGTGAAGACCAAGTAAGACGTTCAAAGATCATGACTTGGTGAGAGGAAATTTTACGCAAGCAGCTGCATCAAAACATCAGAATGGCAAAGCTTATGACAGAGCAGGAAGAGATGAATGTGAAGAAAAAAGTCAAGAGTTGCTGAAGTTAAAAAGGAGTTTTGAATCAAACTTATAATGCTATGCCACTTCAGGTCGAAAAGACTGGACAATACGATAATAGTGAAGGAAGAGCTCACGTATTTATGGCAGTCACAAAAGGTTCAAATTTATTTATGTAGTCTATTTTAGTTTCGCGATAAGAGACAAAGATGTACTTTAAGAAAATCTCCAAGCATTGCTGGTAGCTAGTAGGAGTTTGGAACTAAAGTCATAATTATGTACCACTTCAAATCATAATATGGTGACCACTACGTAGCATTCCTCCATTTGGCGGATCGGATGATCATGTGAATGCAGCTACCGTGAGAAAGAATAATGGCGGACAAGGAGAGCTGTCTTACCGATTAAGATATTCTCAAGGCCTCCAGCGCTGACTATGAAAAATAAATCACGGAGTAATTGCTAAATTGCTTGTTTATGCTGTATAATCAAAACAAAGCAATTTTAGATGAATCCGTATCGAAGCCACAATGTAAATACAGTATTGTTTTGACAATCTACCTAAGATAAGGGTGAAAACATTGTTTGCACAATCAACTGAACATCCTCAAGAACGCAAAGATTTGAATAAATAGATTGTGGATTCGAAGCTTGGTTCAATTCGCTTCAGTAATAGACCTTCAAATCTGACCAATCTCGTAATGCTAATCTCTGGTCGTCGTCAGCATTCAACAATAGGCTGTCAAGGAAGTAGGAATGTTTACACCAGTACACTGGCACGATCGACAGATAGCATCGAAACCAACAGCGAACTTCTTCACATTTACTGGGGGGGAAGGGGGGGAGCTAAAGTTTCTTAAAGCTGCACGTGAAGACAAAACGCAGTGTATCTTTTGAAAGAGAAAATATTACTGGGAGGGCGAGTACTATTGCTGGGAGGGCAAGTACTTCCTTCGCTCCTCATGTGTGCTCCACTGACCAAAACCAGCTCAGACTCTCTGAATAAATCGTGAATTAATCCGAGCTTCTTGTCTTCTTCGCATCTGGACATAAATTAAAATGGGAGGGGTGTTCAATCAAGCCATACCCCATTCGTGAGGGAGGTAATGTAAGGAACACTTTCAAGCAAATTTTGGGTACAGTAATAACAGAGTCCCAAATTTTTTTTATGTTTTTCAGTAAAAACCAAAGCGGCTTTTTCATAAAAAGAAATGAATCTTATTTTTGAGATACTTCAAGATAAGTCTACATTGTAGAAAAAGAATGTGACTTAAAGTAAAACATGTGTGATTAGAGATCAGGAACTTGAAAAACACTGCAATAAACGCCATATTGTTTTACAGCTACCACTTTGTCTGGGCCAAAAACAGTTCAGGTAAATTCAGTTGCGCACTAATAAATAATAAATTGAATAATCGTGTCAGTTTAATTTGACGAGGGGATCGCTTTAATTGTATTGTAGCCAAGGGGCTACAGCAAGAAAAATATTGGGAAACACGACTCAAATGGTATTGCAAGATACGTATTTGAGGCCAAGGGTGCTCACACCTTTGTACTTGGATTTGAATCTAGCAATTAGTAAGAAAATCCAACGAGTGTGACATCAATGCTACTTCAACTGTATGCAGTGACCAGTGATACGGCCACTGGGGGTATGGGGGCAAATGCCCCCTCTTTCTGCCAAGATGATGCTCGAGATTTCTTTAAATCAATTGAAAAAGAATTGGAAGGGGTAGTAGCAAATCTTCAGAGAAGTAGAGGGCGTGGTAAACATTTATATTAAGGTTCCCCTACTTTTATCATCCTGGCCACGCCCCTGGAGGTGACTATAAGCCTATAAAAGGAAATCTAGGCTCTCTTAGCCTGGAAATCTAGGCCTACATCTAGGAAAATTTGATCAGTTGTATATGTCAGAACGTAACTCTGATATCTACTAAAACTAAAACCAGGAGAAAATACATGGTGTCGTCCGGTATTACGTAAGATTTAATGTTTTCATCGTGCATAGATCCAACAAATGGTAAAAAGATTCACTGTGCCAGTTCTAGTATTGGCAGTGATACAATTCTCTTGTCCCAGATAAAGTAGCATCCAGTCAAGAAGAGTTGACCATGTCTAGTGCAGTAAGAGTAGAATGCCGGATCGAAGTGAACACTGATCCATGTTGCTTGCTGCACTTATTGGGCAGTGAGTATCATTTGAATCTGGTCTAATAGAACCGTAAAGAAAATCATCACTGATTTTACAGTGGAGCCCATTTGTGGTGGCCTAGTAAAAGCAATGCCTTTCCATAGGACGTAGCCATAGGAGGTGCGGGGGTGTCAAACCCACCCAAACATTGAACTTATTGGTAAATTTGCAGTACACCATTAGTGCTAGTCGATGTTGGAAGGCGAGGAAAGCCTTCTTTGCCGGCAAAATTTTGTTTGAGGGAAGTCGTCTTTGTCGGCAAATTGGGGTTGCCACACTTCCAAAAATTTACCATAGCTACGCCCCTGTGTCTTTCACAATGCATCTCCTTACGGGTAGATGCATTGCATCGAAGGAAAGCTACCTACTAACCAAATTAACCAGCTAGCAGCGAAATTGCAGATAAAAAAATAAGCATACCTTGTAACACTACTTTAAAGTTCTTCCAGGCTTCTGCGTCACTACAACGATTTCAGGCTCTTTGCTCATTAACTGGACGATCTGGAGGAGCATATAAAAGCGAAATGTATAGGATTTTGCGAAGTCAGACACAAAGCAGTTACAAAACTACAAGACACGTTTTTTTATAAGAAACTTGTCTATATGAAACATGAGGCTGAAATTCAGCAAAAATTAAGAAACATTTAAGAAACATAGGCAGGCTGAGTTTCAAATAATAACTTGCAAAATTGTTTTTACTAGTAGATTTTTGATCAAACTAGCAAGAAAATAGAATGAACATCCATTACATGCCTCACAAAACCTGAGCATCCTTTTTTTTGCATCACAATTGCCTACTCTGGGTTGCAATTGTTATTGGAAGTCTTCAAATTTATGAAACATTTGAGGCTGGATTTGACGATATGTTGAAACATCCAGTCTAAAGCCAGATAAAGTTCTTATCAAAAAACGTGTATTCATACAGGTAACCTAACTATAGCGAAAGACACGTATACATATACACTCTCCCAAATAAGCCAAAGACTAAAAGCATGTCTTTAGCTGGCATAATTACGTCCAGTTGAGCCTAACGCAACCATTGGTTATATAAAAAGGACTGGGCCTAGTACGTAATACGCAGTACTGTTCTTGCTTGAAGTGTTTGGCAGGGCTGTCCTTACATGAAAGTCCAAGAGTTCAAGAGTTCGCAGTGAGAATTTTAGCAAAAGAGCCTTTGAATATGCTGCACCTCATATATGGAACTCTCTGCCTCTCCATATTAGCCAATCCAAGACAATCCAAGACAATCCAAGAACAAGCATTTTTGAACAAGCATTTAATTTCTATGTATTTTAGAATTTTAAGTAATTTTGATTTGATGTAATTTTTTTGCTTTTACTACTTGTAAGCGCTACAGAGTAGTATACACTATAGGGGCGCGAGATAAATTCAATTCCATTACATTACGCAATACGAATTAAGCCTAACTTTAATTTATTCAATGGTTTTTAATTCTAGCCTCATTTGAGCCCGATTATAATTGCATCTAGGGTGTGCCGATGGGGGGCGTGGGGGCGTCGTGTCCCCTTAATATTTTCAAATTTGCAAGAAAGTTGGTCAAAAGTTACCCAGGCAGGATGAGGGTTGGCCACAGTATTTTCTGCAGCCTTGTTTTCTTAGTAACAATTTAGGAACAATTGGTCAGAACGCCTCCCCCCAACAGAAGGTGTCTCGGTACATCACTGATTGCATCGATGACAATAAACGAGCAGAAACTTTGCCTAAGGTAATTCCTAGCTGCTCATTTGACTACAGAGCTTTAGTGTACAACGCAGAGCGTGCAACAAAATCGTATTTATCACCAGCTTCCACTACTTATGAGTCTAATTCAGCCTCAAGGCAGAAGCGAATCGTGCGTGTTCTATTAAGGAGAAAATCAAACAGAAAAAATGATAATACGATAATCGGAAAAAGCAGCAGAACAAACATAAATGACAACCCAGACAAGAAATGCAACCAGTTAGGCACATGCAAAGGGGATAATATCAATAAGGATTTTTTCATGTCTCTGGGTGAGTAAATATCTAAAGCCATTCCTCCAATACAGATTTGATTGCCTTCAGAGTAAAATGTCAGGGCTGTTACTACAGAAAGCAAGAATCACATTTGGGGCCATCCACATAGAACGCATCAGAATTTTCAGAAATTTTGACCCTCTCCCCCCATGTACGCAAGCATGCGCTTTCTTGATGACCCCCTAGTCTGCGTACGTGCTTTCAAAGTCACCCTGCCCCCCCGATTAGCATTTAGAGTTCGACCACTTGCAGCCTGTCTCCTACAAAAATTTAAACAACAAATTTAGAAGAATCTCGACTTTTACGAGCTTTTTAACAGCTACCGTCAACTACACAAGTTGAGAGATCGGTACATTCGTTTAGCCTGATTGACTACAATGAATTAAAAATTTATATTCCAAATTTTCAAATTCAGATGCATTCATGATATCGGCATGTTGAAAACTGCTGACATCATGATATAACCTGCGACATCCAAATCAATTTGAACTGCCGAAAGTAAGAACAAAAATATATGGCACAGAAAATATTCAGTTTAGAGGCTGCTCCTTATGGTCCTCATTGACCAATAGTCTGAAAGAAAGTGACACTTTGCAAGAATTTAAAAGAAGAATAAGACAGTGGGATGGAAGTTGTTGCAACTGCAGATTGTGTAAAGTTTTTATTAAGGATTTGGGTCTTTTAGATTAGTTTATATTTAACAATTGCGTGTAATTATATCGTTCATAGATATTTTTCTTTTCAGGTTTAGCATTAGTTGGCCTTAATTCACTTTTTTCTAGCTAGATAGTAAACAGCCAATTATAAATAAATTGATGATGATGATGATGATGATGATGATAATGATGATGATGATGATGATGATGATGGTGATGATGATGTTGATGATGATGATGATGATAATGATGATGATAATGATGATGAAGATGACGATAATGA
>WIPJ01067266.1:278392-299757 GCA_018155075.1 Cassiopea andromeda | reverse complement strand
ATATATATATATATATATATATATATATATATATATATATATATATATATGTATATATATATATATATTGTAATATATTGTAATTATGCACACATAAACACAACACAACTCTACAGCACCTACAACTCTATTCTAGTACATTATTGGAGTGCATTAGTTCCCCATGGTTTTCCATTTTATCAAATGTCTTTATAGGTTATTGTACATTAGAACGCAAATTTACTCTCTAAAACAGGTATAGCTAACACATTTTATACCATGGATATATACACATAAGTGAAAAACCCCAAGCATTCTGCACATTTTCCCTCAAAATAAGCAATATCCAACATACACCTTACACCAGTTAGAACTTACTGACAGTGAAAGCACAAAGAAAGAACTTTTGCATCTTTGTACCAGGAAATAATAGTCAGAAAGATTGTCAGTCACTTGGAGCACTGATGCCATAGAGATCATGTGGCATTATATGACAGACTACATTGTGATGCAAAGCATATAAGCTGATCAACAACATGACTCTGAAAAAGTAAAACAACTGGTGCAGGGATGTACCAAAGAGGGGGTGTGGTTGTGAGCACAAGAAAATAAAATAAAAAGACCATGCAATGAGTATTTTTCATAAATTACTTCTTCAATGGTAATTGCTTATATAACTAGTTAATAGCTGTATGGTTAAAATTAAATTGTATACTTTTTTAAAGGAATGAAGATAAAACATGCATGTCTACAGTAACAACCTGCAGATAAGAACCTAAAATTTGAACTAAGCCTGTTCATGTTCTTGGTTGATGAGGTAATTTCAGTTACCAGGGTGCTGGTTCTTAGTACAGGGTCCAAAAAATTCTAGGAAAAATGATAGTTGACATGTTAGCATTTAGAGACTATGGCAACATAGTTAGCCATCCAAAGCTCATTGGTTAAAAAAAGCATATGTCTGAACCTGCCTATCACAAAATGTATGAACAATTTTTGGTGCAAACTGAAGTCTTAGTAAAGTCCAGCAGCAACAGATCCATTACAGTACCAAAGTTCTTGTTTTTTGTAATGTCCTCTAATGTTTCTGTTAATTGAGTTTCACATGATTGCTTTGCAGGAAAACCATGTTGGTTGCTAAATATGATATTGTATTGTTGGCAGTAATCCATTATAAGCTTGTAAATTATACCCTCCAGTATCTTACAAGGTACTGAAGTCAGAGAGATGGGCTTATGGTTAGCTGCATTGTCTTTTTTTCCCTCATAAACAGCAACAATATTACCTTTCTTCCATTAATATAGAGCAACCTATTAAGATAGACGTATTGAAAATGACTGCAAGAATATGGGCAACTTCTAAAGATAATTCTTTTAGTACCCAAGTAGGAATCTTGTCTAGACCACATTCTTTTGATGGATTCAGGTTTTCTAAGAGCTTCAGTACACTGGATTGTAAGACCTTTGATATCTGGAACAAAGTTTCCATTTCTACACATGGGAGCTTCAGTTTCTACTTCTTGTGTGAATACTGATTTATATTGACTACTCAGGATTTCTGCCTTGCTTTTTGCATCAGTACATTCAATGGGATTGTCTCATAAAGTTGATATACCAGTGGAATCTCTCCTTTTTACCCTGATAAATAACCGAAATTTCTTGGATGGTGAGTGTTCTGTGGTACCATCCTCATCACACTTTGATAAATCCAATAGATCTAGTATATAATGTGCTGCATTGAGCTGCTTCTTGATCAATCTCCTCACATCTTTGAATGCCTTCCAAGCATACAGATTTCATTTCATCTTTGATAGCTGCCATGATTCCCAGCTTATACATCCTTGGATTTTCCTGAGCTTGTTAACCTCAGTAATGATAATGTCATGATCACTCATTCCAGGTTCTATTCAAATATCATTTATCAAGTCTGGGTTTGTTGTAAAAACCAAGTCTAAGATTGCATTTGATCTTATTGGACTCTTGTTCACTTTCATTGGGTCAAGATTGTTCATAATATCTGCTAAGAATTGGTTTAATGTATATCCATATTCAGGGTTTAGTTGAAGAGGCATTTTTGGATTTATGTATTTTTAGTTCTTATGTATTTCTATACTCCCTTTGCTTTTGTATTGTAATTGTTTGCTATTGTAAATTGCATGAGTATAAAGAAAAAAATTGATGTATTTTCCTATTCTATGCTATAGATTCACTTTGACGGAAGTGCAATTTTGTAATGAATTGCAGAATGAAGATGACAAGAATAAGAGTCATGGTTCCATTGAGACACTTCCAAATAATTGTCAAGACATCTCCATATTATACAACAAGTCCAGACATTTCAGATCCTAATTCTATGTTAGGAGTATTAACATCACCAGTTAGTAACACATTTGGAAGGCTGTTGTTGTAGGTTAGTAGATCTTTTAGAGACTTCTCAAGCTCTAATAAAGGGCCAATATTACTGTTTGCCTGCCAACAGAAACACCCTACAAAGATAGGTTTGGCTCAAAATAGGGCTATTTTGATCAGTTAGGCTCACATTGGGTGTCAATCTAAGTGGATCAAAAGAGCCCTATCTTTATAGGGTGGAATGAAGTACCTAATCAAATATAGAAGCATTGAGACTAATGTAGAAGCATTGAGGCTAATGTAGAAGCATTGAGGCTAATGTATAAGCATTGAGACTAATGTCAAAGCATTGACACTAATGTAGAAGCATTGACACTAATGTACAAGCATGCTCCACAGTTGAATACGGAGTTAGAGCTAGGGTAAGTGTACAGGGATTTAAATCTGGTAAGGAAGCAGGGATAGGGGTACCATTTTGGAGTAAATTACAAAGTTAGGCCTAAGTGAGGTATTTGGGTTCGTGACAGCATCAATTATTGTATCAGTATGACTATCTAGACAGCAGTGCTAGTTGCAATGGAAGGCTTAGGGGAAGGAAACGTCTTTGCTAAATGTTATTTTGATTTTGGGGGCCAAAAGTCCCTTGCATTAATACAGCATTTCAGTAAATGGTATGTCAATAACAACAGTGAGAAATAAACGTCTGTCACTATCTTTTTAAACAGTCATATCCTGTCAATTATCCAAGTAGCCACATACCCTGGTACAACAATACCCATTTATAGTAAGAGCGTAACCCCCAAAACGCCCCCACTTCATCACATCATGACAATTCACATCGTTCATGACAGCAGAAACATAGCTAAGATCACAATTTCTTACTAACAATATATCTATTTAGCTATAAAATTTCCTCACCATAAGGTCAACTCATAATGTGCAAAGCTCCCTCCAAGTTGAATTCATAGGATATTTCATGCAGAAGAGTATTTCCTGATGTACAAGAGTGATGTGTAGCTGGGTATCTTCTTGGAATGGACTCTATATCTCAAAATCAGTCACTGCATAAGATGTTTTGAAGGTAGATTTTGAAACCAATATATCATACAATAAACAGAAACAATAAGACTAATTAGTATTTTACCTGTCCTTAGCAATTCTGTGTTTGTCCTTCACATTCTTCGGTCTTGATATTCCCGCCTTAGCTCCTCCGCTACGGTCACGGTCCATTTCTAAAAAGCCTCGAAATAGCTATGGAAGGTCGTTGCTATAGCAATGTGAAAACTAGTCATAGTTGTCCGCAGAAGTAAGTGATGCTTCCGGGGTTTCATAGCATCGTGACCTCATAACTTGTATGCTCTGAAATGGCTATTATTCATTTCATAGAAAGACAGTAACGTTAATGACACTTAGGCTATAAAGCACTATTGGATACGTATTTCAAAGCCAAGGTACATGTCGTGGACATAGGCCCGAAGGTTTCATGTGTGGAGTTAGCTTTTCTGTCGGCGCACTGGCGTGAATTTAGCCTAAACTGTACCCTTTGGCTGACTGGCGTAAGAAAATGCAAATCGTTGAGTATTGGCGTACGCCTGAGGAGCTACTAGCGTACCTCCGGTGTGAGTTTTAGACGGAATGCATCCTGGTTTCAAAGTCGATTTGCAGGTGTCATTAGTCTTTACAAAGAATACTGAACAGCTTCTATAAAAAGTCATCATCTTTACAGAAAATGAAAGCAAATTCTATACACAAGAGCAGTTCGTCTATTGTTTTATTTTAAAGCGCACAGTGAGAGTCCAAATAAAGAAAGTAAAGTTCATTCACTGGAACTCGAAAAAGGCAACCTTCCCTCCAATTTTTTCCACATAAATGTATCTTTACTAGAGGATGTAAGAGAAATAAGACACAGTTAACAAATCACTGGGCTTTTGACATCTGATGAATTTATGAAAATTACATTAAATAAAATAAATTAGATGCTATAACAACTGGAAAGTTTACAAGTGTGGTGATAGCCCCCTCCCCATTTGGGAATACCTTTATACAAAACGTTCTCGTTTTTGACCTATGCTTAAAATCCCATAAGCTTTAGACGAAAAAGTGCCTATCTTGAAGTCCATTCCACAGTTTTATTGAGGGTAAGGTGCAGAAGGGTTAATGTTTTCCATCGAGTCAAGGCAAAGCTAGATGGAAATGTGAACAAAACTATGAGATCAAAACGCTGCAATTCTAGTGTGATTCAGAATGCCAATCAGATTTTACTAGAAGCCAAAAAGCTATGGCCAAAAATCCCCAGCAAACAACTCCCTCATTTGTGTTGCTTTTCTTGATAAAAAGCCTACGTTTGTTGTACATAAAATTCTTTCAGAGGTGTAGAAACTCCTTGGTATGGCAATAACTACTGGTTCACACTTCTCCTTTCTGAGTCGATTACAAGGGCACACCTAGTTCTTGGCACCAAATAGCAGGGGGCCGCCAATTGCAGGTTTTTGAAAATTTCAGCACCCGTTTCCATTTGTTAAACGCCCCCAACTAAGCAATTTTGAAGAAAATCTAACCCTCTATTTTACTAACCTAATGGTTTCAAAATTTCAAAAAGGATAGGTAAATCAAATATATTGGCTTTGTGAATGCAAACCAATAGCAACAAGTAAAGAAATGAATACAAGCTTTATACCTCTTATACCTATACAATGTTAACAACTAATTGCAATAATTTTGAAATGTTTGGGTCCCCATACTGTCCATTGGACCGGAGTGATGGCCCAGTGGTTAGAGCGTCTGCCTCACAACCGGTAGGTCGTAGGCCCCGGCCGAGTTATACCAAAGACTTCAAAAATGGTACTCACTGCCTTCTCGTCTGGCGCTCGACATATGAGAATGGAGTAGGAAAGTTAAACACGTGGAGCTACCATTGAACCAGCCCCCCGCTGTAGCCTTCACTCCATTCGCAGACGCGTGGCCTTGGGCTATGGAAATTGAGATAGGTGCCGCCCAATACGCCACTGGCACAGAAGAAACTTTGATTTTGACTTAACTATCTATTGAGCATTGGCCCCTACCCTTATTATACCACCTACTATTCAGTGCCAGAGTAATTTGTTATAACAAGCAACTTACAAATACTTCATACATAAGTACAGGAGGCGTCCTTGGGGGGCTTTATTCCCCCTACCACCACGATTACATAAAAGTAAGTAAGCCTTTTAGTGCCCCTAAGTATTTAATAATGGCAATTCATATGCATCTCTTAATCAATATTTTTCTAGTCATATAGTTATATACTCTTGCATTACAATTACTGGCATCAAAATTTTAAGTACGATAATATTAATCCAGCTCAAAATCACTGTCTGATAAATCTTCAATATTCGCAGGCATCACAACTGGATTGGCGACATTGAATTCTTGACTTGGTAACGCATCTTGCCTTCGCAAAAAAGACATTATTTCAATACATAGCTAGTCTCAATTATGACTTCAAAATGGAGACACGAAAGGGAATGAACACTGCAAAGAACTATTTACTAATAGTAAGCACTAAATTACTTAATATTTAGATAAAGAGCGTCGAAAATATTACAAATAATATGCACAAAAGTGGAATTAAAATCAAGAACAATAGTAGTTATCGTAAATAATAGTAATTAATACTAGCTTCTCTTACTGCACTGAAGATGGCAGTATCTGAAGGTGGCAGTATCATACTCTAGTATCTCTAATAGACGGGGCCCTCGTCTATCGATTTCAGGAGAATTTCCCTTCCCCCCCCCATTAATTATTAACACCCCCTTCTACTAAATTTTACAAATCGATCATGATCAGAACACGCAGCAAATTAAATCACCTTTTAATAAAACAATTTACCAGCATGAACCACCTTCTCTTATCACTCCTTTTCTGTTGAAAAGCTGCCGACATGCATACCCCCTTCTAGTAGCACCCTCTTTTTATTGAAAACCAGCCGACATGAAAATCCCCTTCTATTCGAACCCCTATTCATTAAAAATTGACCGATATGAACATCCCCTTCTATTGCCTCCCCCTTTTGTTAGAAACGCTAGAGTAGTGTCGAAGTCTAGCGGATTGTCTTAACTCAGCGATTTCAAATAGTGGGGCACACCCTTTGGGGGCACGTTGCGATACAGGGAGGACGCGTATGACCGCAGGGAACAGGTATACTTATACAAATTTTATAGATGATGATCTTATTTGTAGCACAGAATAAGAATTCTTTTTCTGTGCTTGTAGTGAGTAGGGGGGGCGAAATATTTAATCTCCCCATGAGGGAGGCTTTGCAATAAAAATTTAGAAGCACTGTCTTAGCAAATTGACTGTCTAATACTGGAATGTCTGCATAACATTGGCTAGTCATCGTTTAATGAACTCAAGTGTCTAAAGCATCCTCAGTTGTAACTACAAGAAATTTCGTAATGAGAAAAGAATGGAACTGTTAAAAAATTTCATGAGTGTCTCGACTTTGCTTGCTTACAATAGAGAGCTATTTCTACAAGATCTATTTCATTATCGTCATGAACATTGCAAAACGTTTTAAGTTAAGAACTCTCTCCCCAATCAAGCTTCTACTAGCTGAAAGATGTTTTTGGAAAGTTAATCTGTTCTAATTCTCACAAGCTAAGCGGATG
This sequence comes from Cassiopea andromeda, assembly GCA_018155075.1. Lineage (NCBI taxonomy): Eukaryota > Metazoa > Cnidaria > Scyphozoa > Rhizostomeae > Cassiopeidae > Cassiopea > Cassiopea andromeda. Next base: position 292,787 of record WIPJ01067266.1, on the reverse strand, counting down.
AACCAACCTGATTTTTAAAATCGCAACAAATCTGTCGCCCACCAATGAATAATTACAAATATTAAATGTCATTTGAAAAACGTAAATAGAATTCTATGAATGACCACCTCTGCTAACACATGAAATGAACTGTAATCAGTTGACATGGATTGATTACAAGAAGTCAGTAATCGGCAAGCAGAGCAAAATTAACTCCCAGATTCTCATCAGATGCAAAATGAATTATATCACTATCCATTAACATGTAACAACCCTGCGGGAAAAAACTTTCATCTCATTTGACTATTTATTAAAAAAGCCTTACAGCAGAGGCAATTTTACTGAGAAATTCTGGTGCATGTGAAACAGAGCTACATGGTTTTTATTAAAGAGAACCATCATTTTTCCTGAGCCTCAATTTTCTTAACTTTCCCCGAAATTAAGCCTGAGATATTATTAAAATTTTCTTAACTTTTCGTGAAATAAACTGACTAAAATGGGTAACTCTTTCTTTTTCAATCTTGTATACTCGAACTTGAATTCCATCTTCAGCATTTTGAATGTAATAATGACAAAATATTGATTTTTGGCCAAAAAAACACTTAACTTTGGAAATTGAGCCTTGCGATTTGCTTAAGATTTTGGCCATTTGAGGCTCATAATCTTATAAAATTTTTCTTATAAAAAAAACGTGTACTTACTCAAGACAACGCTGGACAACAACTTCAGAAAATTCGGAGAGCAATAGCCAGGGTTGGAAATAGTTCAAAAAGGCATAAACGCAAGTCGTTTGAGAAGCATTTGATGTAGGAGTGCAACCAGTGGCGAAACGCACGGAGTGCATCTTTCAGCACAAAACTATGGGTCTCCAAATACAAGGACCCCCAAGAAGCTCCCTGATAAATTTCTCGAAAAGGTAGGCTAATTGATGGCAGCATATATTTCTTAATAGCATTCACAGCATTATTAAAATGCGCATTAGACCGAGCACGATTTCTACCTAGGCTCTAAAACTTTACTTAAATTTAGTTAAGCATAGGGGTCGTAACATTTTACTAAGGGCCTGATACTGTTTTGCTACGTTGCGTTCAAAAGAGAGCTTCACTAGCTGTTATACTCAAAATAAGCATCAGAAATTGAAGTGGAGAGGAGTGTAATTTTCAAACATGTAAATAATGATTATAAGCTTTATACTGGGAAATTTACGGTGGTTTCTTTTTATCGCTAAATTGGAAAAAGTTAGTACAAGCTAGTCCAAATGTCTGCAATGCAGAACTTACTGTAATATCAACTTATATAAATTACTTGTTATTATGATTATTATTATATCAGAAAAGGGCAAAGTCTTTTTTTGAATCCTTTTTATTTTGCGACATGTGATTTTAAGTTCATTTGGTTAGCATTGTGAAGGACTAGGATACGTAGGATACATCACATTGTAAAAAATAGTTGTATCAATAAAGAAAAGGTTTGAAATCGTCACACAAAAGGGCAAACTGTTTCTAATAAACATGGCGAAATACTTGTGTCCCTTTCTGATATTACTGCTCCTTCCCCCCTCCTTTTTATGACGTGAACGATCAACTGCTGTAAGCATCGACCCCTCTCTATGTTGGCCTCAGACGAAGGAGCTATCACCAGGCTGCGGATGCCTCCCTACAAGTCTATTTACTGCGAAAGAGGCTAAGCTCAATCTCGCCTATCTAATGGAAAATAGTCGAAATATATGTTTTTTATAAGAAAAAAGTTTATAAGAAAAATGAGGCTCAAATGACCAAAATCTTTAGAAAGTCCTAAGTAATGCATTCAACATGCTAAAGATGAAATTCAAATTCGAGCATACAAGATAAACAAGGAAAGTGTAACAAATTTTAGTCAGTTTATTTTAGTAAGAGTTAAGAAAATTCTAAGAAAATCTCAGGCTCAAATTCAGGAAAAGTGAAGAAAATTGAGGTTCGGGCAAAATGATGGTTTTCTTATAAAAAAAGACGTTTATGTAACAGGTTATCAATTTTTGAAGATCTCGTTCTTTTGGGGGGAAGGCATGATTCTCAAAACTTCCCTCAGGGGGCCATTTCTTTCTTGAACAATGGACAAAAAATGAAAAATGAACCTACCGCAAAAAGCAAGATATCAAATAAAAATTTTAAAATCAAAATTGATCAATGACTGACTCCTATTCCCAATCAACGTTGAAAAGTTTTTTTCGGGTTCGTGCAAAGAGTGCTTAACAGACACTACTTTTTGCAAAATTATCACCATGAGATGAAACATTAATGAGAAATAAGTAGAAACACCTAATTCAGTTGATAAATTTTCAGAAATACGTAAATCTCTAATCTCAATAGAGATTATAGGTTTAACCCCGAAAGAGAGATAACAAAAATGTTTCCACACATTTTCAGCTTAAACTCACTCGAAAAAACCAATCAACATAAACAACTTCTTAAGTATTACGTCTGTATGATTGATTAGACTTCTGAAAACCATCACTAATCAAATCGGGTTTAATTTTAAACTGCAGTCGTCGCTTTCTCTAAATTAAGGCCCTGGCTAAACGACTCGATTTTTCACTCGACTTTTCTCTCCACTTTTCAACTACTCATATTTCCGCAACGTATATCAGCTAAAAATATTTACCATCACTTACATTTGCCCGGCCAATTAGACGCTACTGCGCATGCTTTCACTCGCCCTCCTCGACAAGGTGGCCAAACGATTCGATTTTCACTCGACAACAATTCTTTTCTCGATTTTTTTTGACAAAGATCAAACTATATTCAACTTCACTCAACTTCACTCGACTCCACTCATTTTCACTCAACATTAATCAACTTCACTCGACTCACTCAACAAGGTGGCCAAACGGCTCGATTTGTCCCTCGATCATTTGTCGAGTAAAAAACCGAGTGAAAAATCGAGTTGTTTGGCGAGGGCCTAAGCCCATATGTGAACAAAATGTTCAATAGTATTGGCTATAACTACACGTTTTTTTTATAAGAAAATCAATATTTTGCCTGAGCCTCAATTTTCTTCACTTTTCCCGAAATTGAGACTGAGATTTTCTTAAATTTTTCTTAACTTTTACTGAAATAAACTGTCTAAAATTGTTTACACTTTCGTTAATAATATTGTATACTTGAATTTGAATTCCATCTTTAACATTTTGAATGCAATAACGACGAAATACCGATTTTTGGCTTATAAAAACACTTAATTTTGGAAATTAAGCCTCGTGATTTTCTTACGATTTTCTTAAGATTTTGACGATTTGAGCTTCATTTTCTTATAAACTTTTTTCACATAAAGAACGTGTACTAAAACATACTAAACAAACTACGGAAGAAAATGCTGCTATTTCTGTCACTCATAAACAACATAAACTGCCTTGTACCTGACTAGGAATTCTTCTAGCCCGGTGGTTCTTAGTCTGGGAGTTCGATCGAACACTCGGGCTTCGTTGAGCCAGTTTCAGGGGTTCAGCTTAACCCATTCGTATGATTCATGACATCGCTCTCTACTTAGCCAGTATGTGCACCAATACAGAATAAAGTTATATACATACGTTTTGAATTTGAAGAAAAAAAGCACATTTTATATTTCCAACTAAGAAGGGTTCGATGAATGCATGTATAGGACTTGTAGGATTCATTCAGGGTGTATTTTAACATGCAGTCCCATACAAAATGTGCAATTCTAAAAATATTTTTGCATTTCAAACGAAAAACATGTGTAATTGACAAGTTTACTATTTAGTGACCTAACGGCTTAAAAACGTAAATAGCAGTAAAAATGGTAGATTTATGAAGGAACTGATAGGTTAAATGCAAACAGAAATTGAATTGCTAGAGGTAGTAGCATTTATCTACCCCTTTTCGCCAAACGGAGGGAGTTCAATCCTATCTGCAACTAGAATTTAATTCTTCAACACAGCATCGCTGGACTTTAAGTGCAGTTGTAAATTTTCCTTTAAATACACCCTAGGTTCCGTTGCTCCAAATGGGTTAAGAGGCACTGTTCTAACAAGTTTTCCACAATATATTATGTAGCTACTGGGTATGTAGGTACAATTTATTATGTAGGTACAATGTCTACAAGGTATAGCGTAGCCTCAGCTTTCAACTTCGCGATTACACAAAAAAATACCCCTACTGTATTCAAGGTCTCCTTACAGTCCCTTTGTACAAACAATATCTCTTTACTACCTCTAAATCTCCAGTCACTTCATTCATCGTAAATGGTAATCTGTTAAAAAATACTCACTCGATAAGGAAGTTTTCAACATCAGCCGCATAAAATTCTTTATCAAAATGGTCACCCATTCTAATATGGTTGCCAATAAGGATACCATTTTTGTAGACTTGTAAAGTAGGAACAGCATTTAATTTCTATGGAAGATAGAGATACTATCACAGTCACTGAAATCTTTATTTCGAAGGTTGATGCATATAAACTGTCTCTGCACAGTGATATTTCTTCTACTTAAACAATTTCTCTTGCGTAAGTTTTGAAATCTTTTAAATCAAAAAGGCTCCCACTCTTTTTTCATCAATTTTTTAGGATACTTAGGAGAATTTAAGAGATTTCACCGCCCAATTTTTAGGAGATTCTGCAGATTCCAGAGAAATATAGTAAGCTTTGAGGTATTTTCGGGAAAATAATGGATAGAAGGTCACTCAGATGACATGTTATAAATAGGGTAAATGGCCATCATACGTTTGATATAGAAGCAAAAGTCATTATGCTTTTTTCAAAAAATAATACATTCACGGTAAAAGTTGAGAAAAATGATGATTTGACCATTTCTATTATGATAAACCATCACAAAATCATTTCCTAAGTAACATAACTGCTGAAAAGAAACTCAACTTATGAAAAATTTAGGAGCACTTTAGGAAAGCAGAAAAATATTCTTGAAATTTTAGGGTTTCTAAGGATTATTTAGGGTCTTTCTCTTTTTCTAGGATATTTCAGGATTTCTAGGAGGCATGAGAATCCTGCTGGACACTACGTGGCATGTAATCAAGCTTGAACAGTGATTCTGAAATAATGTTGTTATCCTCTGATCAAGTTTTATTGTCTACGGTACTTGTCAACAAATATTGGGAATCAAATAGCAAATTTATAATTTATCTTTTTGAAAGATAAAAAATATAACACAATGAACACTTCTGAAACTTGACCGATAAATATATAATTTTAAATTAAATTTAACATAAGAATTGAAACTGAACGGAAAATCAAGACAAACTTAAAGAATAAAAATTAAATTAAAAATTAAATAAATCTTTGCTTAAATATCCTACCCCTACTTTGAGCCTAATTCTTTAAACAGACTTTAACACTCCTGAGAACAAACACATCACTGAAACACGACATAATGCCCTAAGTCTACCGTCAACCCTAAGCCTAATAAATAGCATGGTGAAGATTTTCGCAGTATAACCGATATCACCAACTTGTGTTTTTATTTCAAGGAAGGGAAAACCGACATAAATTCTATCAGCACAAAATGTAAGTTCATCATTTAAATAGTTTTAAAGCCAACAGGGACAGAGAAAATACAGAAGAATTACGATTAAGATATAAATCAGTGGTGTAGTAGACACCGACTAGGGCCTAGTGATTTCTAAAAATTTTAACAAGGGGGGCTCTAGGCACAACAATGCCCATAGTTTGGGTGTAGCCCAGCTACAACCACACCCATATTTTCAAAGATGGAAACATGATAAATTTAGTTTAATACTGATATAGTATAATCAACAATAAGAAATGCCTCAATAACCATATAGCAGTGCACAATTGATCATAGCACTTTGGAAGCAAGGCCAATAAACTCTGAAAAGCCAAGCCAATGCAAGAGTTGTAGGAGGGGCTGAGCCCCCCAAAATGAGCTGAAATTTTAACAAGGGGGCTCCACCCCCTGAGCCCCCAATAAATCACCCCTGCTAGGGCCTAACAGAGGTTTTGGGGAGACAAGGGTTCGCATTGTTTAGCGTGAAGACAAAGATAAGACCTCAGTTTTTATTAAATTCCCAAGTGCCTACAGCGCCTCCACTACGCAACTGATCTCAATGCAAACAACTACAACAACATAGAATTTATGCTTACAAATTCTGCGCTCAGTCCAGCCTCACTTGCACTGATGCGACAAAATTTCACCTAACAAAATAAATATTGGGAATCAAATAAAAATTTAAAAATTCATCAATTTAAAGGATAACAAATACAACAGAAAGAAAGTAAATTTCTTATTCTTGCCCCATAAATATTAGCCGTAAATTAAATTTAGCATAAGAGATACATAAAAAACTTTTCAAGCCTGGTAAATATTTTCTCAATGATAACACTGACAAGTTCTAAAAAATTTGCTTCTACTACACAAAAATCAAGGCAGTAATTCTCTTTATTTATGAAGTAGCATCCTCGCTACAAACTAGCTACTTTCACAATAGTTATTACTATTTCCATACGCTACTAATGCCCCGAAGTTTTACCCCGGTTACCCCCCTCTATGGCACTGATTAAACTACCTTGTCAAAATATAGTATTATTATTGCTGCTTATGGATACCAAAAGTTAGAATGGATTAGGAATCTATTACAGTGGAACAAAGACTTTCAATGCTCTGCCAGTACATATAAAAACTGAAAATATTACATTCATTTCAAGGGTGCATTAAAGGAACATTTTATGGATTAACTGTTATACACAACATGGAGATACTTGCTTCGATACTGATATTTTATCTGTTCTATTTATTCATATGTTTACAGTGTTTAGACTATTTATATTCATATTCATATATTCCAACAGGGCTTCTCTTGATAGCAGCTTAACTTCAGCTGATTGAACTACCCTGTCAAAATATAGTATTATTATTACTGCCCCCCTCCTAGGAAACTAGAGCCAATACATAATTTCTTCTCTCCAAATTCAAGTAATTTTCAAAGGTTACACATGTAATAAAACTGATATATTTGGCTATTAAGATTTTCCCAATTTCTAAAACTTGTTTCACTCAATAATAAAGAAACTTGTTATATATCAATAACAATGAAATTCACATATTATATGTATTCCTTGATGTTGACAAAATTAATACACCTTTCTTCTAAACTATGAATTTAGTAAAATCATAAAGTAGAGGTAAGGTGTATGATTTTGCTAGTAAGGCAGTGCAAATTTTCTACATTGTCTTACAAACTTTCCAGCAGTGCTTCAAATATTTTTTTCCTTTAAGGCAGACATATGATTTTGTCTATCAATTTTTTCAACCTTAATTTATTACTTAGGATTTAATCTTATAATTTTGAATCATGGGCAACAAAATCAGATGTTATTTTGTATTTGAATATTTGTAAATAAGACAACACGCAAAACCATAAAATTGACAGTAACTAACAGACAGATCACAACTTACATAAGGATACTGTTTTGCTAAACAATCAAAGCACTTGTTCATTCTTCCACAAAGAGCAGAATTCTGCAATGAAGAAATATAGAAATTTATGTTAGGAGTCATTCAATTACTACTTACACACCAAAGTAACAAAAACTTGACCCCCCTCCCCCCTGTCATATGCACATATACACTTGCAATGACCCCCTCATTGCATATGTACTCTTTCCTATCTAACCCCCCATTTCTAATGGGAAAGCTTTCAAATATCCAATCAATAAGTCTTACAAAGACATCAAAAACTAACAAATAGAGTTTTATTCATTTCACCAGGTGGAAGTATTACATGTAGGTTTATGTAAATAAGAAGCAAAACAAACATGAAATTGTCCTCATGAAACATGAAAACAAATTTGAGATTATTAAGGGCCAAACAGATTTTCCTATATTCCAAAAAACTTTTTATATTAGCAAGGATAATCTTTTGATAATAATAAAGGACTAAAGGAGCACATTGATTGAAAAAAGCAAATATGTTGATTAAAACTATCCATTTCTAATGCAGCTCATAACATTAAGATGACCACATCTAGAAAAAACTAACTGCATATCTCAGTTAAGATTTTCATATATCAACTTCTAAGCTTCAACATTCCAAGTTTCAAATTGTCAAGATTCAAATTTTTAAGACTCAGATTTCAAATTCAAGTCCTCCAGTTTTCAGGTTCAAGTTTTCATCTGATCATCAATCAACTACATTTATGACATTTAATATAAAACTCAAACTAAACAAAGTGAATGTTCCCTTTGTTTACTTAATAGCTTTATATTGAAAGGCATTTATTTAGTTTACATTTATTGCATTACAATATGCAGAGTTGTATGTAGTGCTAATTGATCATCAAATGAAAACTTGAAAAATTATATAATTGTGTAAGTATATAATGATAAAGGAGGAGCTTTTAAGTACACAAACTAATCAAGTGATTCCATTCTAGGAGCATACTTTTGAGTCTATGAAATCCTCCATTCTGATGTAAACTATTTTTCCAGAGAAAAACTTCTTCTCTTTGTCTTCAAAAATGAATTACACTAAGTATAAGCAAATCTCCTTTCTTGCAATTAGTTGGTAAAAAGAAAGGAGATGTGCTTCCATTTAACCAGAACTAGCTCTGCAATAATGATGAGAGAACTAGCAAATAGATTCAATATTGATAATGAAACTGCTTGCCAAACTTCAAGGAAATTTAAGGAAGAGAAGTAAACAAAAGGCATACCTCATAAATGTGAATGATTACAGTAACATGCACATCAACATTATCTACTGCTTCAATGAAATCTTGAGTGGTCAGATCATGCACTTTTGTAAACTGTGATCTAGAATAACAATCATATTTATTTGAAAATGATTAGAGCTTTAGAAAAATTGGTATTGATTGCAATGCAAAAGAAAAGTAAAATAGCAACATCATAAACAAACTTCATGGGTATAACAAGTAGAGAATGAGGAAGACAGTCTGGAATACAAATAGCTAGCAGATAAAACAGTTGCTAGCTCGTAGTTGGAGACCTACTCATGGTGGTGAGCAGACACAGTGAAAAAACTGCCCCAGAGTTGCTGGTAATTTGCGAGTGTTGAGAATTGGGGCAGAATGCTATGACCAGGCATCAAGTATTTTGTGCCTGCGAGTGCAGATCAGAGAAAAAGTGCCTGCAGAAAACAGATTGTAATGGATAGTCATAGACAGATTTTAAGGAAAGTGCCTGCAAAAATTTGAAGTGTGGCATTCTGTGCCTGCAAGCAATGCTCACTGCTCACACAGATTAATGAGCCCTGGTTATGATCTGTGGAAAACTGCCCAAACACACTCAATTTTGAAATTGTAGTTCTGTCCAGCAACTGTTGAGACAACAGAGTGGATCTAATGTAGCTGATGCAATAATCCTCTTTTAACCAATTGGTACGCAGCAGTAATGTGCGGAGACACCTTCTGTTGAGGGGGTATTTTGACCAATTGATCAACTTTTGCTACTGAAAAAAAAGGTCACAGAAAATACTGTGGCCAACTCTTTTGCAGCATGGCCAACTTTTGACCAATTTTCTTGCAAATTTGAAAACATTGGGGGGGGGCACAATGCCCCCACACATCCATATCAGCACTTCTCTAGTAGGCAGTCAACTAGCCTCAGGGTCAGTTCCAAGCCCCGTGAGTGGCATAATGAGGAGAAAGAAGGGAAAAAGAAGATAAAAACATTAAAATTAGATATCAACAGTTACTTCAATTTCCTCCAAAATGATAATTTTACCATGATATCTAGTTTAATGCCAATTACTAGCAACATTCCTGAGCAGTTAATTAAATTTTTGATTCTTTGCTAAATTTAGATGCAATAAAACAGAGCAAGAAACAACCTTGTGCCAAGAACATATTTCTCAGATTCTTCTTTGAGTTGCTGGAGCCGTTTTTGGTGGTACTGTTTAAGAAATTCATCATCATCTTCATCAAACTTTTCATCTTCCAAGTCTTGCTTCTGCAAAAATTAAAAGAGTGCTTGATCTTCTCTTCACTTCTTCCCATCTTTATAAGTATAACTATGGAGTAAGTAGCAGAGTGATGGCCCAGTGATTAGAGCATCTGCCTCAAAACCAGAAGGTCATGGGTTTGAGCCCCAGCCAAGTCATGCCAAAGACTTTAAAAGTGATACTCATTGCCTTCTTGTCTGGTGCTCGATGCATGAGAATGAAGTGGAGAAGTGAAACACACAGAGCTATCAGTGGACCAGACCCCCACTGTAGTCTTTACTGCATTCACAGATGTGTGGCCTTGGGATGCTGGAAATTGAGATAGTTGCCTCCTTCTGTGCCATTGGCATGGGAGGAACTTTGACTTTTTTGATGTAGCAAGTATAACACAGAAAAACTGATGCTGTATACAGATATTGGATGAAAACTTAAGATTCTAGCTATAAAAATTTGAAAAAAAGATATTTACTTCCTCAGAAACACTGAACCTGATAATTCAGTTGATCTAGAAAATGCAATCACTTACCTCTTCATGCATGTGAGTATGGTACCTAGGAATATCTTTAAGTGCAAACCTATTATCATGGATAATGTATGAGAGTAAGGAAGGATGAAAGAGACCAACTAACAGCCAAAATTAATTTTACTAAAGGTAATTACTTCGTTTTTGCAGGTAATTGAAGACTCTTTAATGTATTTCAACTTTCTTTGTTCTTCAAGGATCTTCTCCTCGTTTTGCAATTGTTTGTACCGTTTGTAATCTTGCAGGACTCCTTTGGGACCTGTCTGAAATAAGGGGAGGATGCTTTACTAATCAATAAATCAAAATGTATCTGGCAACTGCACTGATTATCATGGGCACAACTCTACGTATTCAACTTGAAATTGAACCTTTCCATCTTTAAGCTTGATTTCAAGTTTAAAGATGAAAAGGTTCAATTTCAACTTCCCTATATTCTTTTTCTAACAAATCAAAATTGGAAAAGCAAACAAGCACACCAAATCCTGGCATGGATAATCACTAACCAAAATTTTCTCACCTTTGCACCTCCAAGTGCTAAATTAGTATCACATCTTTGAGTTGAATCCGTTTTTGTGTCTTCAAGTCCATCTTCTACCTCATCCTCATCTCTCTCTTCGTCGGAGCTGCCGTCATATTCTCTTGCCCTTCCCAACAGCACGTCATCCATTTTGAAATTTCCGCTCCTGAACAGCTGCTTTCCCTTTCCTTTGAATCAGATTGATTACGAGGCTACTTTAATGTCACCTCAACTTACTACCAAAAATTTTATTGAGATATACTCGGTGCCCTAATTTCACATAATTTTCCAACATCACTGTTTTTACATACTCCAGGGTGCATCCTATGCTATAGTTTTAAGTTTTATACGAGTATAGTGGATTGGCGTGGTCCTGGGTTCAAGGCCCATTGCAGGCCATTGGTGATTTCAGGAAGGGCATCCGGTCGTAAATGCTCGTGCCAGAACTAAAGTCCTCTTAGAGGCACCCTCCAAGCCCCAAGGAATTGGGGGGAATGGAGGTAAAGTCGAGGAAAAAATAGTGGATTGGCAGAAAGAGGGATAAATCTTTCGGCTGAATTTTCTATCAATCACTAGAGCTGTTCAGAAAGAATTCCCTAAAATTTTTATAACGTTCTCTGTTCTTTACTTATTAATTCTATCATTTCAAGCACATCTCAAATTTATGCATTGCAAAAATGTTGTATTCACATCAAAAAGGTTCTGAAAATGGCTCTTATAACTCATTGATTACTTCATCCATTCCTCCATTCATTCACTTATTCATTCAGTCATTCTAAGCCAATCACACCAAGCCACACCACTGCTAGAAGTCAGCCTCCACAAATTACACACCACGCATTGCTCTTGTGACACACTCAACCACAGGCTACCACCTTCTTTCCCATGATCACCACTCAATCTCTTATTGGTCTTCCTTTCATTCTCCTACTTTCTCAGGGCATCTACTGTGCCGTAACTACTGCAAATTTTCTGTTACTCATTATTGTGGTATGTCCTGCTCATTTTCTCTTGTGGTTTTGCTTTCTCTTTCAAGTCATTCACTCTGGATTTGGACCTAATTATTTCGTGTTTGATCTTATCTTTTCTGGTGGTGTGTAATAACAGCCTTCCCGTGCTTCTATAGATAGTAACCAGCTTTCTCTCTTGACACTTTGTTGATATACGTTTCATTTCTCTGAGCAATAAATACTCCTTTGCTGGCTGAGTGACGTTGAGCAAAGATTGTGCGATCGTTGAGCTTTAAGAACTTGACTATAAGCTCTAACTTTCATGAGTAGGGTTGCATAACGGCTGTCTTTGATTTCATATATATTATGAGGGGATATTCTTGTGTAAAAGGTCCAAGCCTGTTTGTAGCTCTATAAACTTATCAAATAAAAATAATCTTTCCTACCACAGATATTCTTCTGTGGAAGACGGAAAGCACTGCTTTGGGGAATGCGAAGGAGATATATTGTCTACAATCGTAATTCAATCATTCAACATGATTACAAACAATTCAACTGGTTTTGTGGCATGACATACCGCGCCCACTACGTAAAAAGACGCTTCAATACACAACGGAGAAGACTCACAACATTGAATCTGGTCAAAAGATCGTGAAATAGTGAAGGTAAGAAGAGTTTTCGATAAATACTGCTGTTTCTCGGGTACAAGGTAAAATAGGATGACTTTTAGAGGCAGCTTTTAACACTTTCTTTTACCGTCACCATCGCAATTGACTTTTTATGATGTATGATGTTCAATGTTATCCTGTGTGCGGTCACTTTTGAAATGTGCAATTACCAATATATTTGATAAAAATGCCATAATCGTTGTTTGTATGGGGAAGATAAAAAAGTTGTTGCAAATTTTGAACTGATACTTCATGCGAACTTAGCGACCTGTTTGTTTTTCCGAGTGTCGAGTAGGTCCGAGTGTACATTTATGGAATTTTTCAAATATTGTTCGTTTGTTTTCCACCGTCTTGCATAAAGCTTTCGGTGAATGCAGAGAGATTACGAGGATAAAAACACCTTCAATGGGCAGTTTAGGTTAGGGCAGTGAAACGAATCCTCAAACAGACTATGATAATACCGGGATTTCTCATATCTACGTTAAGTTCGCGTTTGGGACATCCCGGTATGGAGTTACCCTCCTCTTTGGCAGAACACTTTTTAGTGTTGTCAAGTAATTGGAACGCAAATTTAGGCAATAATTGTACGGTTGTATTGGTATTTGACGAACCATTGCGAAATTTAGTTTGAGCCTTTACTTGTGTTTTGCTAACAGTAGGGAGGCTGTCAACTCAAGACTCAGGCCTTGGATAGCACAGGCCTTAATCCAGATTTTTGTTTGTGTGTATGGGGGAAGTAGTTCCTTTTGAAAATGTCAAACGTTTTCATTGACCACAGAAGAAGGCAGCATCATAGCCTTTTATAAACATGTCGTGCCGTATCGAGAAATATTCACAGTCCTGTCACTTCTGTTTTTGCGATGCAGAAAGGGAGACAGACCCGACTAACTAGCAGACGTCCTGCGCAGTGGTTGATCGAATCTGCCATCTCCTGATTACACTTTGGCTTCGATTTGGTAAATCCCTAAATCCGCGTTCTTTTCGGGCACACTTTACCTGCCTCTGGGTAGCCCTCACTGTTTAGTAAGCCCACGGTATCTATACTAAGGTAGAATTTTTTGACGTAGAAGTCTCCAAAATTGTACCTGGAATATTAATCAAATTGTTCATAATCATTTGTTTTGTTCACAATACTGAGATAGCTAATTAGATGGCATTGGATACAAAGATTCCATTTTCCCGCAACCTCTGATTTATAGTGGATTATGGTTCGTTTAAGCATCCATCACAACAGTCAAATAGGTCTGATATGAAAAGATAGCATAAACATTGAGCTGAACCAAAAGGTTCTAATGTGGAGGAGGAAGCTATGTGATAAAAGTGATTATCCAAATGTCCACATAGCTCTAAATGTCGCCGTATTTAAATCCAATTACATTATAGGCGATATAAATATCAATATGGAAATAAATTTTTATAAATATTCGTATAAATATAGTTATATAAAGTTAACTCCATATACACGTTTTTCTACTATAAGAAAGCTTTTTGGCACAGTTCTAAAACTTTCTTAACTTTTTCGCAATTCCACTAACAACACTTTCTTAAGACTTTCTTAGCAAGCATTTTTTAGTTCCAATATTTTCCACATGCACATTAGTTGAAAGTGAAAAAGCTCTATGTATACTTTAAATGATGATAAATTTTAGTGAAAAACTAAAGTTAAGTTGTTAGAGGACATCCAACATGACAAATATAGCATTTTTTACACAAATAAATCAGATGTTAAATGCATATACGTATATAACCTTTCATTATATTTACATTGTTATGTGTTTTCTTGAATATATATATATATATATATATATATATATATATACATACGTTTACTT
>WIPJ01067266.1:240192-266083 GCA_018155075.1 Cassiopea andromeda | reverse complement strand
TATATATATATATATATATATATATATATATATATATATATATATATTTATATACATACATCTATGTACATACATATATGTATGTAAGAGCTCGAGAGTGTGCCTAGAATTGATTTAGATTATTGACTTCATTGGTTTTTCAAAAACATTTTTAATTTCATTTTGAAAGTCGCTTAACCGATTCCAGATAGTGACTCCTCGATAGGAAAAGCTGCGCTGCCCATTAGAGGTTTTACATAATGGAATTTTCAATGAAAAATTAAAAGAGAAAATTGGTCCAAATGGCATGGAAAGACACCTTTTTCAATAAGTGATAGCAAAAATGACATTCTTGTTGGGAATCATGGGCTAACTAGTAGGGAAGTCTAGTCGATTGGTGCGAAGGGGTTTCTATATTATAGACCCCCAGGTCCTGTAAGTCACCCTTTTGTAAAAGATCTCTCGGCGACTCTCATTCTCTACAGAAATGGCCTTCTCTCAAAATGGAGTTTGTACTGCATACTTTAAAACAAGGGTGTCAAACATACAGCCCGCAAGTCAGGCCCAGCCCGCCAATTATTATACTGTAAACCTTGAAACAATCATGAACAATAGGACTCCCTTAACAATTTGACAGATTGGTCAATGAGCAGGATAGTAAATGGAAAGGATTCGGCACCGGTTTTTTGAGGTACACAACTGATGAAAAAAGCCCTTAAAATGTTAACTATGAGAGTGCAATTATGCCATTCTTTGTAAACTTATAATATACTATAAGTTAAATATAAATATAAATATAAATTTATTAGATATAAATTTATTATATCTAATCAGTTATAGTATCGTAGTTATTAACAGACGTTGTTTGCGAAAGGATGCTCTCATTGAAAATTTTCACATATTCATTTCCTAATTTTTATTATAAAGTTTATTAAATCTTTAAATCTTTTATCACCCTTTGAGAAATATAAAGGTCTGGAGGTCAGAAGTATCCGGAACTTCATGTATCCTGGAATTGGTCTTCTACAAGGACGACGGGCAGGGTATTTTTTAAGGATTTCTCACTGGAGGGGCATTTGAGAGAAAAGGGCACTTTAGATAAATGCAGAATCTACATATTAACATGATTGCAAAGACCACATAACGAAATAACTGATTTCTAGTTTGAAGTGTCCATCTAGAACTGTGTAGTAGAAATGAGGAATCGCCTATAGAAGCAGCAGGAAATATGAACTGAGATTTGAAATCTGTTCAATGAAGGCAAAATACGTTTTATCCACAAATATTTCAAATAAGGCAAAAATGAAGAAGTCATTGAGTATAAAGACACTTAAGTGGTGGGGCAAGCATGTTCCATTAGTGGGGCAATAAAAAGGATTGGGAGGGAATTTCCCTACCACTTTATATGTTAAAAATGCCCTGGCAACTGGAGTTTGAAAAGTGTCCAGAACTGTTCTAACTTTGACCTCCAAAATGTCTTGAACTTCGCCTCCATATTCAAGCCGGGAGCCCAATGCGGGACATGTGATTCTTGTGTACCAAGGTACATTCCATGCACGTAGGCCCGAAGATCTCAGGCGTGAATATTGCCTAAAGTATATTCGTTGGTGTATTGGCGTAACAAAGTGCATATTTCGGCACGGAGTTCTTTTGATCTTTACAATTTAGGTGTACGCCAACGTTAAACGTTAGGAGCTACTGGCATACCTCCGGCGTGTGCATTATACAGAATGCACTCTGGCTTGTGTTGAGTCCCTGTTCAGATCCATGGTTACATCACATGACGTTCATGACAAAAGCTATTAACCTGGCTACGGGCAACCTGTGGATTTGATGAGGTTCAGAGAATTTCATTGGACTGAAAGAGGAAAGATTACAATAAGGCGAAAATCATTAGGAATCGGAATCCAATTAATGTTCGATTGTCCATTCTCTTACTCATATTTTTCTGTTTTTCACGCGGCTGTTCCTTTTCAACTTGACAAGAGAAGCAAAAGGGCAATAAAACCGAAGCGCTTTGAATTCAAGAATAACAGGTATCTTATGATTGGAATACTTTCTGTACAGCAAGTTTTCTCTTTGATCTCATAATGAGCTGTAAGGGGAATTTATATAGAATTGCAAAGGCAATAAGTGAACTGCCAGACAGTCGTATCTTCTCAACATCAACGACCACGGCAGTGCCTCGGCACGGTAACTCGTGAGTTTCTTGTGAGGTTTCATTAACTTCACGTAGTTTTCTTGAGACCTTCTTGGGTGGTTTGTAAATCGCAGCTGCCTTGTCCAGTTGAGTATTCTCAAAGAATTTAACATCAATGATTTCGTGTTGAAGCGACAAATCCCATATTATCATTCAGAAAAGTAAGCGGAAACTCAGTTTGAAAGACGATGGTCCATATTTGAAGTACAACTAGTCTTATCTCGGGAAGATCAAAAAACAGAAGATACTGGACGACCCAGAACTGGTCAAAAAATAAGAAAAATCAGGACCCGGAGTCCGGCCTACTTTTTTGCGAGTATTCGGTTTTGGGTAGGGGGACACACATATACCGCATATATCCGTAAAATTCACATGACCTTTTTCATGCCAAACAAGAATGTTTTCAATTAATTAGATTTTTTCATCATGCCAAATGCATCTAGATTCTCGCCTTCCAAATCTCAGTACATACAAACGATGGTTGTGTATTTCTTTCTCTTCGGCTCATTGTGAGGTTTTCACCTCTTAACAAGTAGAGATTTTCACATCCACGATTACATAAGAATACTTTGGTTGAGAATACCACGAGCTGAGGTTCATTCAAAAGGCCTCAAGCAATTGCGTGCTTTGAGATCGAAGCGCAAAACATTTCCTTAACATCTGAAGAATGCATTTCAATCACCTATTTTAAGAAATTACGTCATACAATGCGTTATGTTTGCGACAGCGTAACAGACAATAGTGAATTTTGAACTGGTACGTTTTTGGCACTAAAGACAAAAATGAATCCTTAAACTATAATAAGGGGGCTGTGTTGTAGGAAATATGTGGACAACGCCCTTCACCACGCCCATTTTTGCATGTATGACAATAACGTGCTTGTCAAACTCATGCATGTGAAAATATCAAAAGAAGGAGAAACAAGTATAGAGTTGTAGCATTCTTCTTCTTATGATAAAAGCTACCTTTCCTTCCTTCTCCTTTGGCAAATTGCATAAGTATGAACTTATGCAGCCTAAAAGATGTTCGATGAAGGGGGCTCAGCCCCCCTGAGCCCCCTCCACGACACCCCTGGTTGTAAGATGTCGTTGGTTTTGTCCTTATAAACACCTCCGCATGACATTTTTCCTGTAGCGGGGGAGGAGAAACTTAACATACACAGACTGTATTGAGTTGACAAATGTAAATGTAACCGCTCTCGAGCGTCACCATGGACGAGTCTTGTCATTTATTTTTCCCCGTTCCATAGAGGAATATTATGTTGCTAGGTATTACATGATGAGTAATGTATGACGTATTTAACTATAGAAACATGAATAAGTTCGAACAAAAAGAGTTGAAAACATCTCAGTTGCATGGAAACACAAACATTCTCACAGACTTATATACATACGTGTTGTAAATATACATATAATATACATGCATATTATAGCCACGAAATATGTCTTTCTCATTAAAATCATTCGTGCATGAAAATATATATCAAAAACTACAATTCTAGTCTAGGCATTAAGAGTACGAGTATAAGAAATGACGGTCATATTCCATGTCTTATACACGCACTTCTACATCCTAAACACTGTCGTAATTTGCATATATATATATATATATATATATATATATATATATATATATATATATATATATATATATATAGATAAGAAAAATGCAGAGTATTTGTCTCTTTTATTAAATACACTTTTTATAGGTGTACTTAATTGCACTTCTTCCATCTTCAAATACAAACATATCGCAGGTCGCTAAGTAGACTATGCAATATTCTGGGTGCTTAGCAACTCTTTGCTGAGGGGATAATCGCGTGCAAGTAGACAGATACCCGTCAGAGCAGAAAGCTAATACAGAAAATCGTTGATGATTACTCTGAAATGAGGCATTAATGGCTATAGATTTACCAAGGATCTGAGCTACTTATGAAGATACTGCACAAGTATCTAGCTAGTCAAAGATCACGTCATTTTGCCATGTGAAACTTTCCCTCTTTTCAAAGTTTGGCGTAGGAAATGATTTAGAGATGTCTTACTTCTCCTGACTCTAATGTTAGAAAAGAAAGATGGTGTATGGATCGTCACAATAGCAAGGTTATACCATTGGTCTTGACCAGTGGGATGGCCCAGTGGTTAGAGCGTCTACCTCACAATCGGAAGGTCGTGGGTTCGAGCCCCGGCCGAGTCATAGCAAAGACTTTAAAAATGGTACTCACTGCCTTCTCGTCTGGCGCTCGATAAATGAGAAAGAAGTGGGGAAGTGAAACATGCGGAGCTACCAGTGGACCAGCCCCCCGCTGTAGCCCTCACTGCATTCGTAGACGCGTGGCCTAGGGCTAGAGAAACGGAGATAGGCGCCGCCCTATGTGCCATTGGCGCGGGAAGGACATTGGTCTTGAAGTATTTCGTATGTAGCTCTTTATGCTCAGGCATGAGAAGAGCCGCCAAAAACTTCAAAATAGTCGTTGCTGTTTATATTTGCCTCGACTGGCAAACGTGTCCGAATAATGTTGACATTGCCCCCATTGAAAACTGATGTTTGCCTTTTCCTATAAGTAACACTCGTCATATTTTCTGTTTTCTAGAAATGGACATATTCAGTATCGCAAACAAGCTCGACTCTCAAGTGTGGGAAAAGAAAGCTGATGTTCCAGATGACCTGAGCAAATTAGGTAACTTCTTTTACTCTTAACTATTTAATGTACCTTTGTCGTCTTGAAATTCTTGAATGAGATCTTGAAAATTTTAAGTTTTAGCCACTTTGATGAAAATAGAGCTTAGCATTTTCTTCATTCCGTTTCATAACGATTTCTACAGACTCCGAAAGCAAAATTATAGTCAAAGAGAGATAAATTTTATCAGAATTAAAATCTTTTCAGCAATAGTAGTTTGTAGCAATATTTGGCATGCCAGACAGTGCCTTGTAATGCCCCTGTGAACATAATATCAAACAATGGAAGGTAACACCTGCTATTTTGGAAGGTTCAAAGGGCGTGGTTACCAAATTACGTTTTTTATAAGAAACCACTTTATAAGCAACCCAGTACTAGACAGCCTACAATTTAAGAGACTCTTAGAACTACAAGAAAAGAGCTAAGACGATTTAGAAAAATTTAGAAAAATAGCACATTGAAATCGTTACCTGGTTCAACGTAAAGCTGTACCAAAACAATGTGAATATGACATTGCTTTAGAATTTAACTCGTACTGACTCATTTTGTTTGTTTTAGGACAAATAGTTTGCTACATTCACCTTCTGCTTATTCTTCCACTGGAATTTAGTTCGCTAAATAAAGAAACTTTTAAAAACCTTTTAGGACTAAGGTGTGACCAAAAATAAAGAAACTTTTAGTCCTAGGCTATGAGCTAGGTTTCCTGTACAAAAACGTTTGTAAATGATCCAATGTAAGCGATCAGAGCTCGTTTTTCAGCTGTCTGTATGACGATTTCGTTTGGTTAAAACAACCTGAGTATTAACAACTCTTAGGCCTTCGTGTGCATAGAAACAGTTTCGTAATTCGTTATCTCTTACACATATTGTATTATAAATCATAAAGTATACCAAGAGTTTTCACTTTCATGATTTCTTTGCATGAAAGAAGCAGGGCGATCCTCTATCAATTTCCAATGGGGTTTTCTGATATCACAATGCTAAATCGTATTACCTATGACGTAAAGCAAGCTAGAAACTAGACATATTAGAGTCAAAGCAAAGTAAAAAAATATTCTAAGACACGAGGAATTCTCATCATTTTGCTTCTTTCAATGAAAAATATCCTCAGGCAATTTAAGCTTTTTGCAAACATTGGTCTGAAATGCGGCTTAGAAGATTTCTTTCCGGGTTTTTTGTTCTTTCTGACTTCAACTAAATCAGAGCTTAATTACTAACGTACTAACGAAAAACGATTCTCGGCAGATGGTTGCGAGAAATTCAGTGTTTTTGGTTTGTTCTATGATGGACTACATCGAAAAAACAAATAATTTACTTTTTCTTTTAATTTTGCAGGCGAGTTTACATCTTTGCTGTCTAAGAATACAATAACCTTGCGCTCCATATCCAAACATTTTAAGAGTATTGAGACTCCGCAAAAACTTAGCTAGGGCCTATTTTATAGTAGGCTTGGCCACAATTTCTAGTCTGGGAAATTAAATTGTGTTCAACTTTCTCACTTCCAAATGCTTCTTACTTCATAGAAGTCGTTCTATGCCTTGGTCTGTATATGTTCTTGTAAATTTCGTTAACAGTACAACATGTGTGTCTATGTAGCGTCAAACAACGAAAATTTCCACATGAAATTTTGGATTGTTCGAAGGGTATGGCCCCAAAAAAGCTCAAGTAAGGTGTGGCCAAGTTTATCATGGCATATTGTGGTATTGGAAAATTTCTTTAACATAGGGCCAGAACTTAGCTATTCTTAAAAAGAAGTGTGTAAAACTCAAAGGCTCAAAACTGCACGAAAATCTTTCGGAGAAAACTCAAAAATCCAGGTATCAATGGAAGCAATCTCTAATTTCAAATATTGATTGATATCAACGCAGACAGGCGATGAATATGGCGTGTGCAATTTACAATTTGGCGCCAAATGTTATCTGGCTTTCTGAACTAGTAGCGTTGGTTTTGTTGTGTTCAGAAAGACCATATGACGTAGCAGCTGATAGTCTTATAGCCTTGGCCATTCAATTATCATTAGACAGAAAATTGTGGGCGTCGATTTGAAGTAGTTAAGGTCGTGAAGTTCAGCACAGTCTGCACTAGCCCAATATCCACCCCTGCCTAATATTAGCCTAGTCCAATATTTACCACATCCAATATTAATTTCGCCCAATGTTCACTTCAGCCGATATTCACCTTGCCCAATATTCACTTCGTCCAATATTGATATCCTTATTACATGCGTTGCGTTGTAGGTTACAAAGAGTATCATTTGACAAGATGTAACATTGAAGAAGGAACACCTACCTATTACTTGAGTACTGACAGTGGTGACGTCAAAGTAGCCAAACTCAATGGCGTTCCAGGGAAAGTCGACCCCCTGAAGCACATCAACAAATGCTTCCTGCTCATCGAAGAAAACAAAGCAGAGGAATTGAACGAAAAGAGAGCTCCCGGGCTGATTAAAGGTATTGCTATTGACGACGACTGGGTTGAGTCCAGACGCTAAAGAAAGCTGGTGAACGCTAAAGAAGAATTGGTATCAATTCCAAGATTAGCGAATGCATAATGTTGTATATGTCCAAGCTTTTACAAGCCAAACCTGGCTGTCAGTATAGAGACTTACGAGAGCTATAAGAAACTGGAAGCAAAAGAATTTATTTAGTAGAAACTCAAGCAGAGAATAATCAGTAGAGGCATTTTTATGTATTTTTGAGAAGCTTTTTTCTTTATTTTTTGATTTGACGAACCTATCGATGGAATAAAATAAATATGTTCTGTTTGTTAATCACTGTATCTAGACCTTTGAATTATGAGAATGTAGAGCCTAAAATTTACTATTCTCTTTTCTGATTCAATTGATTGTATCCTTTTCTGCTATAACAGGAGACCATGTAAGTTTTTAGCATGTCTTGAAAAGTGTCCTAAAAAGCTGGTTGTCTAGCAAGTCTAGCAAAATGAAGCTTGATGTCTGAGCAAGATAGCAATTTAGAAAGTGAGGGGGCAGGTTTTGTAGAGTACTTTCACAAGCTTAACAATAGCAGCCCTGTGAAGGAGCACTTGAGCTAGAATTTCCAAAGAGTGGAAGAATGCATTTCCAAGTGCCTCTGGTTCCTACAGCTATGAAATGATAAATTTTGTTTCAATAGCTTTGTTCTTTGTTTTCCAAAATACCAATTCCATTTAATTATGAAACTTTCATGTGTCTATCTAAATACAGCACCCAAATAGTAGACTATAGCATTATTTCTTTCATAAATCACATTAGAGCAAAACCATTATTATTCATGCTGGCAAATTTTGCACCAATCCCAGCTGCTCAAAGGGGCATCTATATGGTAAGGCCAATAAAAATTAGCAAAGTACCTTGGGTGGCCAAAAAAGTGCAAACATTGATAAATGAGGTATGCAACTTGCAAGAAAAGGAATGCTCTCAAATAGAAAATAATATCTTGTGCATAATTCCTTCTATTTACAAAGAACAATTAAACAACTCAAGCCAAGGGGAAAAAGACATACTTGTAATCTATCACAAGAGTTTTTGTCCCATGTTTGCTTTTCTATTAAACTGGGAATATGTCCATTTGAAGAGTTCTAGAGAATCACTGGTCATTTGGTCACTGCCTTCACAGCTGTCTTGCAGGATGTGAGAATGTTGAATTGGATTTGCCAATTGAAACTGAGATGTAAAGCCAAAGGATACATCTTGCACCAAAGCAAGACAGGAAAACTCATCAAGTCTATCATTCCTATAAAACGTGAATATCTTCTGCCACTTATGATGAGAAGAGAAAAGACCACAGGGATAAATTAACATAATAGAGAATTCCACCAGAAGGTGCTACCACATAAAACGCTGAATATCACTGCTGTTGTTCCAGTAGAAGGGCTTGTACAAGAACAGAAAAATAGTAAAACAGTTTACAATTAGATATAGTGCAGCTTCTAAAGATAAAGAAAGGTATGATGGCAAGGGTACATGAAGACGGAAAAGAAGGTACGGAATTAAATAATACCGAAATTCTAGTAATTTTTGTGGAACTGTGACTAAAAAGACAGAAGCACCTAGTAGCATTATGAAATATGCTGAGTTTTTCAAATGCAGCTGTTGGTAGATAGCCACTGCACCATACAAATAACAAGGTATGATGATAAACTTTACAATCCAATGCCTTTGAAACAACTTCCTCCAGATGTAGAATGTGTAATGTCGATTGTCAGCCAGAAGGTATTCATGAACATATGTAAAATGGTGAATTGACAGTGCAATAATGATAATTCCAGTGAGACAGATGGAACAGCCAATTTTGCTGCTTAGGATTTCTTGCAGTCTATTTTTAACAAATATCAGGGATGACACTGAGAAAAAAAATGGGAAGGAGAAAGCCATAGTAAAGCCTACAAAATAAAGCACTTGTGGCAAATTGAAACAAGCTTGGTGGCTGGAACGATCACCAACAACTATGCCATTATTCTTTGCCACAAAAATACAAAATGCAGCTCCAGTAAGTGCATATGGTAGCATTTTCCGCAGAATAACTTCAAGCTTTTGCCTGACAGCATAAAAACAGTCAGCCATGAATTGGTGTATGCCATTCTCCATTCCAGGGAGATTATCTTCGACTTCATGTAGCAGTGTATTTCCAGCAACAAATGCAACCCAAATAATGTTTGTTTGTCTAAAGCATATAGCAACAGTTCCTGTTAAAGCAGCTGTTATATGACTACCCTCCAAGCTGAACCAGTATGTGACAAGAACCATCAATGTAGAGCCTTGGTCAGTGTAGTAGAGGAATGTAAAAAAGTAGAGTATTGGAAATAATGAAAGAACAAAAGCATTTGCAAAACAATGATCTGAAAAAATTGTTGACTCAGCTGGTATGTCCATAGCCTTGTTATCCACTGAAACTTTTTGGGATTTCTTTTTTCTTGTTACCACAGTTTTTCCTTCATGTTCTTCTGGCTCAGATTTCTTGGCCTCTTTTATCTGATACTAAAAGTAAAGTCATAAAGAGTGAGAAGCTTCATTTGTGAAACTACCAAATAGTAGCAAATGTTTACTAATGGTGATGTCTAACAAGATCTTGACAAAATAACAAGGCAGTACTAATCAAAGAAATAAATAAAGATTTACAAAATAACTATATGGATTCAAGAAATCTGTCTCTAATACGTTTTTCGACTTAAATAGCTTTAAAGCAGCAAGATGTACAAATCACCTCAGATAACAACCTTGGGTGTGCAAATTATTCATTATGCAAATCAATCCTATAGTTGGAAAACCCTATTTACAAACATTGATATAAGAGAAAAATTGGGCGATATAAAGTAAACAGCAAAGTATTTAAACTAACGGCATAACTCCTGTAATGGTACAAGAGGTCTTTTTCTCCCAACTAGGCATAAAATTTTTTCTTTACTTACGTTTGAATTTATCTTCACGGAAAGCTCATAGAGTAACCAGAAGTTCCCAATCATGAACAACAAGTTAATGAATCGCAAGAATAATGTTGAGCATGGCTGATCAGCATCGAGGCTTGATCGCACAAATGGTAAAAAGTTGCAGACACGAAGCAACATTAAGCTAACTAGGTACAATCCTGGCAATGTTGTTATTTTACTGTTCCAGTGACTAAGGTTGCCCACACAATAGTTCCTCGCTTGTGGGATATGAAAGATCTCATCCATATAAGGCTGCGGTTGTTCTTTATTATACAACCCAAAAACAATCGCTGTGATAGCAATTAGAACGGTGAAAGACAGTAATTGCAGCATGTTACTAGCGGCCATATTGGAAATGGTTGGGGTTGAGACGAGGTCAGTTTCAATAAGAGGCTCCGAATTCCATAGCACAAAATATATCTGAAATTCATGACTTTTGCTAACTAGTTAGAATGTCCAAACTCCAAAAAGATTACAAAAGCAGCCACGATTGTGAAAGATTACAATGAGGAGATTATCGAAACGCTTTCGTCTTTAGTCCCCACATACCTAACGCCCACTGCGACCATAGCTTTTATCTATAACATTGGATTCAAAAACGAGCAATTCCACTCTTTCCATCTAGTCAAAAGCAAGTTACCTGTACCATTTGACGCAAAATTTAAGTAAATCCTCAAAGGAGTAACATATCACAGAGCACTTAAGTTCAATAACTCAGGGTCACCAATCAAAAGGGCTGCCAGAATGACCCCAAACATCTGCTTCATGATGTTTAATTTTTGTCTTCGCACTGTGCTTACCCAATTCTCAAAAGTTCCTAATGTTTCCGCTAAGTCACTACTATTCCCCCACCCCACCCCTGAGGATGCAGTGTTGCTTCATTCAGTTCTATTCTTTTGTGCGCAATTGCAGGGGGGTTATATTGTACTTTTTGAAATTTTCCATCCCTCATAGCATTCTATAGTGACCCCCCACATTATAGTGAAATGTGGACATCGTACTATCAGCAAAATTTTCACCGTCATTTTCATCCCATTATTCATGAGTCAACTCTCCATCAAGCACTTCACAATCCGTGTCAAGTGGAACACTGTTTACCGCTCGCTCCAATTTTCGCTTAAACACCATCTGTTGGGATTATCAAATCTGTTTCCTTCAGGATTGTTGCGATTTTCCCAGTAGGTCACTTTATTACCACCCCTCCACTTCATCAAAATCTAGAAAAATTTCCACCCCTTGCTAATTCGACCCCCCTACAAGTAAGCACAAAAGAGTATAGGACAAAATAGGAAAATATTACACCATCGAAACACATAATCAAATCGATTCTTGATAAAACATCACATAGCGTTTACAAAACCGTGATTCTATGTTCAACAATAACCAAAATATAGAAAATTACAAAACTAATGACAATACGACGAAAATAAGAATTAGTGCATGGCAGCCTCTGAAAATGGAGGCTGGTGTACGACTGTGAGCATCAACTCCTGGATTCCGAACACATACATACATGTGATTTATAGAAAGAGTGTACTTTCTCGAGTGGCGTAGCATTTTCGCTTAGGCTGCTCTATTAGGCCAAGAGCGTCGGTGCTGAAATTGCCGATTATGTTAGAAGTAACCGAGTATTTTCCGAGCATTCAGCTTTTGTTAACTAAATTTGGAGAGGATTTGCCGACTCGATGGCATCTGAGGGCACCTCCCCCCCCGAAAAACGCCACTCCAGGAGTATTTGCAAGAAGTAGACTGCAATGTAAGCTTCAATTCACTCCGGAGATAGGAATGCTAGTTAATACAACAAAGTGTTCTAGCTTATAACATGGAATCAAAATATTCAGTCTTGCTATTCTTCAAATAAAATCCTTGATGTCAAATTGAAAAAAGGTCAAAGTAGCAGAAATTTCGAAGGTCAAGACCACTACTCGGTTTTTGCAAAATATGATAAACATAGCAAAGGTAAATCTGCAATATGATTTTAATAAAATTCACCGGTTCAACTAAGCATTTCTTTAAAAGCCTGGCAATGTAAAACCAAATACACAAGTTCTCAATATTGCTGTTGGACGATGGTTAAGATGGGTCAACATAGGTTTATACACTAATGGCGATTTACTGCCAAATACCTCCAGAAACTATGCACAATAAATAAGATGCTATGAAAACGGGGTCGTGATATTAAGGTTTAAGGTCAACAAAATGTCCTTTAAAACCTGAAAGTGACCCCAAGGGCTACTAGTTACCAGGCTACAAAGTTTGTACAATGGCTTTTCGCTTCTTGTCATAAACAAATCGATTGTCCTTGAACATGTCACTCTCGTAGAATGTCGATAGATTATGAATGTTAATTTGACGGGCCTAAAAAAGAACAAAGGCTGCATTTAATTATAAATAAAACATACAGATTTTACTCTTGTTCCTTGCAATATCATGAGGAAGCCATTTGCACTCAACAAAAGTGTTCTCGAAAATAGCTTCGTAGAGAGCACAAATTCATTTTGTGACTACTTCTAGTTATGATATCTCGCGTAGCGCCAGGAATTTTGCGGCTGGTTCTTCCGATATGAGTACAAAGATATGGCTAGCAGCGTAATAGAGCTGTTTATATAACTTTTGAGGGAAGAGCCTATACTCTTTTGAGGGGGGTGACATCCTTTGAAGGGACACTATAGCCCCCAGTCTTCCCATAGTGCTACCCCTGAATAAAACAAGCATGGCTAAGGTTTCCTTTTGCTTGCAAAGCTTGTGTTTATATTGTTTACTGCAAAGCTTTAAATTTTTCTCTACTCTCTGGGCACTGATAACACATGAGTCATGCAGACATTCAGTCTCTATGGCCACCCACTCAAAAGCATCTAACAACAGGCAATGCAATCATACCCGATCAGAGAACTCCTCTTCTTGAATGTCAACGATGTCTGGTTCGCTTCGGTATCTGCTTCTGTAGAACATGATCTGATCGCGGACCAGTTGTTTTAACACAAACAACAAAAGCTCATTGTTGTCTCTTTTGAAGGCCAAATATTGCGCAAATGACTGAAACAGAGCAAAGGTAACAAGATAACCAGTTGATTCTCTAAATTCTATTTAACATAATCCACACTTCTAGCATTGGAAAACTGAGATATAATGGCCCATGTTATCATTTTCAACTCATTAGGGGGTGGTCTATTGGGTTAGTGGCTGAGTTTTAAGAAAATCTCTAAAGAAGAGCTTAGAAAATATGCTGAGCCAGAGATCAGGCTAAAATCTTCTGTTTCAAAGCTCAAGGGTGGTAATACTCGGGATACCGATACTCAGGCAGTGGCGTCGAATGGCCACTTTCTGGAGAGGGTGTGGAGCAATACTTTACCGACAGAAACTAAAAAAGCTTTGAATTTACCGACAGAGGTGCGAAATTACCGACGAAGTGTTTCCTTAGCAAGAGCTCCCAATTTCTATGGGGTGCAAAGATCCTAGAAAGGGCATTTTCAACACTATTTTGACTATGTCTTGGCAAAGCATACAGTCATGTACCGACAAATATCATTTAATCTGAATCTACCGATGAGATCACCAAAGGATGGTGTATGAGACCCGCCAACCCCCACTAGCTACACCCCTGTATTCAGGGGTGAACGTTGAAATGTAAGCTAAGGGGTGTAGAAATGCAATGGACTGATTTTCAGGATTCCCTTCCCTACCGTTGCAGTGAATATACCTAATGCTAACAAAAAGCTTTTGGGGTGTTAAACTCTTCATAACTCCAAATGTGCGCACTAGGCCATGCTCTAAACAAATAACACAACATTGGACTAACAGAGATATTCAGGGCCACTATGAATTCAACAGGATTGGTACTCCATATCATTTTTAACCCACATAATGCAAAAAGGTTAGCCCTGAAAATCAAAAACCCCTTTAGTGCCTCAAAAGCTCGGGGGCTTTTGGGAGTTGTCGTTACCCCAACCTAAATCGTATACGCCAATGAACACCAGTAACAGGTCCATATCAAGCACGTAACTTGAGATCATGTCCAGGGGGCGCGAAACCTACCTGTACAACCAATTTGGAGGGGCAAAAGCCTTACTCTGCTATGTAAATCATGGTTCTGTGGGGGAGGGACAAAGTCATGCAAAATTTTTCATTTGGGGGGAATGCTTCCTGTGTCCCCTGGCAGGTATAAGTCTGGTCAATATGCTATGGTTTTAAATTACTTTTAGAAGGTTCACTCAATTTAGGGATTGTGGCCTCCACCTTACATCTTACAGTTGCATTATAATAACGTAAGTAAAGGTAGTCCCATATACATAGGGAGTGCCTGTTAGAGAAGACACTTACGCTGAGCCATCGGCATGTGAGGTAGGGTGGCCAGTTCCTTTCCTCGTCGCCTTTATCTACCCAGTGTTCCCACTGGGTATTCATTTGCTGCTGGGTGAACAGTGAGCGAGCGTTCAGTCAGGGCATCGAGTCGGGCTCGAACCGTAGACCTTCCGCATGGGAGGCATGCACCCTAACCACTGTGCTACCTAGCTTATTGCATAATAATAGTCAAGTTTAATATCATTAGTACATACAACAATTTTATCAACTATACCTTTCGCATGTTTCTCATGACAGAATATTTTTGCGTGTCAATAAATGTCTCGAGCATCACTCGAATAGCCATGTTTACGTCATCCTCTCTAACGTATTCTCGCAAATGCATCTTTGCATGTGCCTCGGCCATTCGAATCATTGATTCAATGTGCCTAACAGTTATTGGTATACTCCCAGTGACCTATGACATATTGAAACGAACATCATTTGATATTTTGAGCTGATAATACAGTACGAATCAATACTATAACTCCATTTTGTCAATTATAACTCCAATAAAAAGTGCTTTTTTTAGTCCATACTGTGCAAATAAACAAAAAGAGTTTAAGATGGTCTTTTTTAAAATATGTAATGAAGGGGAAAGGCCATAGGGCCTATAGCAATGCCCTGACAAAGGAAAAACTTAGAAAAGGGGGAAGGTTAAGTGGATAGAGAGATAAGATCAAGTTTGTTGATGTTAGATTTGAAGGATGATAAGTTGTAGGTTTTGGGGAAAGAAGGGAACGGCAATGTGTTCCATAGTTGAGAAGTTCTTGGAATGAAAGATGATTTGTGAGCTAAAGTTCATGGATTAGGTAGCATAACTTGGAAAGGGTGAGATTGGGTAGAGCTTCTGGTATAACTGCCAAGACGGGGAATAAGCAAATATTACTGCAATTGGTTGATCGATCTAGAGATTGATTTGTTGATTGATTGATCGATCAACTGACTGAATGATTGAATGGTTAAGCTACTTCATCCTTGATTAATCAATGAACTGATTTATCCACCAAAACATAAAAAACGAAAAATAGACTTCCAATGACAATAAAAAGCCAGATTAGGCAATTGTGAAGCAAGGAAAAGGATGCTCAGGTTTTGTGAGGCATGTAATGGATGTTCATTCTATTTTCTTGCTAGTTTGATCAAACATTTACAAGAAAAGCAGTTTTTGCAAGTTACTATTTGAAACTCAGCCTTAAATGTTTCTTAATCTTTGCCTAATTTCAGCCTAATGTTTCTTGTAAAGAAAACATATATAGGAAGTACTAGATTGTATGAAATCAAAATGAATAACTAAGTAAGGTATGTCTGTCTGTCTGTCTGTCTGTCTGTCTGTCTGTCTGTCTGTCTGTCTGTCTGTCTGTCTGTCTGCAAAGGCAAACACATGGAAAGTTTTGAGGATATTTAACAATAAATAATTACCATTGACTCTCTGCGAAGATCAGCAAACATGCTGGCAATTTTCTCTTGATCCATGTGGTGTAATTTCGGGTGGATCTTATCACGGGCATAGATTATATACTTTTTCAGTAAATCTTGAGGAATCGGCTCCAGCGATGTTTCAGGGTTTGGCACCTGCAATGAAGAAATGAATATAGAAACGAAAAAGTCAAATAAAGAAGAATGCTATGCACTATAAATATGGAAAAACATATGAGACAATTCATTGTCATTTTCTCTGATTATCATCCTTTACATTTTTCTTATTTCTAACCCTATGATACACAGACATAGGGAAAACACAATGCTACCAACTACAACTAAAGGGTTGTCGATTATTTTCAGTGTGATAGGTACGAGAGAGAAACAATTTCTTGACCAAAAATATCTTACTCAAACTCAATACTCTTGTACAGGGGTCGGGAAACTGTGGCTCGCGAGCCAGAAGTGGCTCTTTTGATGACTGCCTCTGGCTCTCTAGATCACAAATAAATTTTAGCAGGCATTTCTTCAAAGTATTGCAAAACAGCGAATACCTCCAGAGTAGCTTTACAAAGTTACCACTGCTGTCGTTTCTGGTTTAATGTTAGCTCCACGGAACATTGGTCAAGTCAGTGAGGATTCAGACTAATTTTGCAGTTTGATGTGATACCAATATCCAATTGTGTGGCTCTCATGAAAATCTATTTTAAAATACGAAAATCTCATGGCTCTCTCGACCACAAAGGTTCCCGACAACTGCTCTAGTACAACGCATTTGCACAGCCTTGTTCTATCAGAAAATATCCTTCACCATACCACTTTCTCTTCGGTAACAACTCCTCTGTAAATAATGAGCAGTCCCTGATAAATGTTTTCCTAAGTCAAGCTAGACTAGAACATACACCTACCATTAATCCTTCATCGTCTGGCGCGCCCTCTTCTCTGTTCGGATGGTGTTTTACATGGCTGTTGACAACAAACCTAGCAAGCATTTCGTCCTACGAGATAAGAAGTTAATATCTAAAATATCTAATAGGGATAAAATTCAGGGAGTAAAGTGCTCTTTACTAAATGACATAAGTGTTAGGGAAAATCCAGGATGTTTCAAAATCATAATAATATTCAGCCATGCTCAAACAGTTGTCCTGTGTACAGACACGCCGAAGAGCGTGGGGCAGAGGGGAGCAAGCGCCCCTCCTGCCTTTCACTTAGGGGAACAGGGGAAGCACAAGTTCCCTGTAAGCAATGCAATAGAATCCTTTTTTAGACATT
Source organism: Cassiopea andromeda (assembly GCA_018155075.1). Classification (NCBI taxonomy): domain Eukaryota; kingdom Metazoa; phylum Cnidaria; class Scyphozoa; order Rhizostomeae; family Cassiopeidae; genus Cassiopea; species Cassiopea andromeda. Next base: position 248,769 of record WIPJ01067266.1, on the reverse strand, counting down.
GCTATGATGCAAAGGAGATCAAATAACCTACATTAACGAACAAAATATTATTGGAAGAGAGAGTAATTTGAATAATTCTGTGAAATATAGGTCTTGCTAAAGGATGGAACGAGAATGTCTCAAAGAGGTTCCTTGGATCCCAATGAGGTGCCTATGTTAGGAGGTGTCCCAAGGAGGTGCCCATGCAAGTCGGTGCCCTTTTGCTCCTGTTGGCCCCCCTTGCCCCATTATCGTTCCGGCGTGCCTGCCTGTGTATTGGCCGTTCAACAGTCTTGTGTCAGCCAACTGGTGGCAGAGCAAGATGAATTGAGGGTTGCTCTTTCCGAATGAATCTCCAGTAATATAGAATAAAGAGTTAATTTAATGAACAGGCCTAAATATCTGTTACTTGAAGGACAAAAGAAGGAATGAAAGAAAAAAGAGGAAATTTATAGAAGCGCAAAATGTGCCACTCGTCCACTTATATCCCAAGTGGCATTATTTATTGAGACAATCTCCCTGGGTTTGTCTTCCCAGTTACTATAACCTTTAGGCTTTCGATATCACTAGTAATTCTCTTGCAGCTAACAACAGCTCTTATTTCAGTAATTACAGCAATCAAAAAAGGTACCATCACATTTCATGGACATACCCTAAGACAAGTGATGTGCGAGTGATTTCGTTGAGTTACAATAAACAGCACTGAGCACAACTGAGTCATGATAACATAAAAATTAATGCTATTATAGACCATAAATTATAATGATGAAAATTAATGATTAGCAACATGATAAATGTAAGGATAAAGTGATCCTTTTGATGAATGCATTGAGTACATCGTCTGTGTATTTCAATGATGTCATGAATCAAGGATCAAACGCAATCAAAGGCAAACAAATCAATGAAATCAGCCGAAACACTGTACCTGAATTGCATCGATAGTATCTCTGACAACGCATAAGATATCAAATCTTGAGAGAATTGGCTCAGACAGATCAACCTGTAATCAGTAAATGAGCATTACTACAAAGTTGTCGTTATTAAGCGAAATGCATCGTAAACTAACGACCAGATGGCTCGAAAAAACCTGCTTGCTATCCACTAGAAATCCTATCAAGGATTGTACTACCAGCTAATCTAGCATTCAAATCTTTGAGGTCGATTCTCATATTCAAAAATTAAATGCCAGAAACTTCTAGTACATATAAACAAGAAAGTGAAATCTACATATGAATTTATTGATAATAAAAAACTAACTTTAAGAGTAAATCTAAGCTGCAAAATTGTAATCATACTACCATTTCAAACAAATTGAAGTCTTAACTACTATTTAATGTCAACCACTTACATTTTCTGCGAAAGTTAATGAAGGATCATATCGTCCACCGATTGGATTAGCAGCTGCAATAATGCTACATCGAGCCTGCTCATAAAGAACAATAAGAAATGAGCAATGAAGCTTGTAAATCCGATATTCACCGCAATTTAAAATCCCATGTTCTTTCTTACTTCAATGTTTCATTCTTAATGTCAGTCTTATTTTCATTCTATTTTAGGAAAACAACAGGCAAAGCAGTAACCGGGAACCCGCGAAAGGGCAAGTAAACTGAGGAATGACCAAGCTATGGAACGAAAAGACGATAGGGCTAAAAAATTAAAAACTAGATTGGAGAATAAACATGAAGCTGCAAAGATATAATTATGCCAGCTTTGAAGATTAATAGTTATTGATGATAATTATGAAAGGTATATGAGGATATATGATGATCCTAGCACACACAAGGACAAGAAAACTGAGGAATGACCAAGTTGAGGAATGAAAAGATATAACTAAAAATTTACAAATTGATTGGAGAAAAACAATCAACCTGCAAAGATGTGATTATGCCAGCTTTAGAGATTGATATACTCTGCTGCTCCATGGCTTCATGGATGCTTGTTCTGTCCGCATCATTCATCTGAAATAATCAGAAGATAAATAAGACTGACTGAATGAATGAGTGAATGAATGAATCAATGAGTGAATGAAAGAGTGAATAAATGAATGAATGAAAGAGTGAATAAATGAATGAATGAAAGAGTGAAAAAATGAATGAATGAAAGAGTGAATAAATGAGTGAATGAAAGAGTGAATAAATGAGTGAATGAAAGAGTGAATAAATGAGTGAATGAAAGAGTGAATAAATGAACTAGTAAATGACGGAATAAATGACCAATGTTTCAATGGGCATCCTGGAACGACTGTTATTTACTGAAATACAAATTACGTTGATGTACAGTAAAGATTTCCCCATAATCAGTTACCTTATCGAATTCATCGATCAAGCACACACCACGGTCCGCAAGTACCAATGCTCCAGCTTCTAAGGTCCATTCCCTTGTTACAGGATGCCGCTGGACGTAGGCTGTTAAACCAACTGCACTTGCACCCTGACCAGTTGTAAAGACAGGTCGCTGCGCAGTCTTTTCGACGTATTTAAGGAACTGTGATTTGGCAGTGCCCGGGTCTCCACAAACTAATACGTTTATATCACCACGTATCTTATGTTTCGATCCTAAAAATCGATGGCAAAAAAGTCATCGCAACGTAGTTTCAGGGCCTTGGTTGTTTTGCATGAAATGTTTTCGATCCAAATAATCAGCAATGAAACTTTTACAGTTTATAAGAACTATGATTGGAGATCGAGACCGTCCAACCCTTAATTCCCAAACGTCCCCTATCCAACTTAGGCTTTTCTAATCTATTTACTTTTGGATTTGACCATGGATTTCATAGTCTACCCTTCCCATTGTTTTGCTTCACTGATTTACCCTTTAGTTGGTTTTCCTTTGGTTTCCCATGTTTGTTTTGTTTACCATTTACTTTTGTATAAATTTTGATTTCGTGTTAGTCTATTACACTGATGATGGATCCTTGGAATTAGCGTCCGAAATGTTTGGACTTGTCTTATAATATGGAAATGTCTTAACAATAATATGGAAGTGTCTCACCGCAGCCCTGATCTGGAGGTCCTGACACTGAAATAAATCAATAGACCAAAACAATGGAAAGGGTAGATCATGAATTCCATGGTAAATTAAAGGGTCCGAAACGTCTGGAATTGTCTCATATCAACGTAATATCTAAGTAATTTTGGAAATGTCATATTTGGAAAGTCAAAAATGCAACCATGTCGCTTATTCTCGTCGTCTTCATTCTGCGATTCATTGGAAAATTACGCTTCACTCAAAGCGAATATATTTCTACTACGACTACAGTTGGCAAATGAAAGGTCTTTATATTACAAATAAGGGGTATCCAGACTTTCAAATTCTGAAAATATAGTTGTATGTTGAATAAATACTTTCTACTTTTTGCCGAGCAGCCGTGGCCTAGCGGTAATGCACTGGACTAAGACCAACATGGTCCTGGGTTCGAGGCCCACCGCACGCCATTGGTGACGTCAGGAAGGGCATCCGGTCCTAAATGCTCGCGCCAGAACTTAAGTCCCCTCAGAGGCACCCTCCAAGCCCCAAAGAATTGGGGGAAACGGAGGCAAAATCGAGCAACTTTCTACTTTTTGCCAACGATCAAGAAATTGATAATGATAAAAACAAGCCCAAATCATATGTTTGCAATCATATAAATTTAGGGGCAGATCCAAGCTGGGGCTGCGGGGCCATAACTCCCTCCAAACAGCAATATTTCCAATAGCAAACAATTGTGCAAAGAAACTTCTCACATTACAAAAAGACAATAAAATGAATTAGATATCCCCAAGATCCAGCACTGGATCTACCGTCTCGCCCCCTAAGGTCCAGCACTGGATCCGCCGCCCCCCAAAGTATAGCACTGGATCCGCCCTTGTATGAGTCTCAATAATTTAGTAACCTACACGCTCTTTTTTATAAGGAACCACTTTATAAGGAACCTACACGTAGACAGCTGAAATATTTAACGAACTTATAAACGAATTTTTCAATGTGAAAAATTCTTATAACTGCAAACAGTAAAGAATTAAGAAGCCGGTTCCATTTATTGGCAGCCAGAACTAACACAGACACATTCATAAAACTTCTTTCCTACTTTATTTGTGCTTTTAGTCTAGAGTTCTAGCCAAAATTAAAGGTAAAGTTCAGAACTTTTTTATGTTTCTTTATGTTTGTACCGGTTTTATGGCACTTTATGTGCAGTGAAAATTATGGAGCTATTAAGGAACTTTTGGTACTATAATTTGATAAAAAGAGATCCAAAAACAAAGAACTTTTAGAACTAGGCTGGGTTTCTTATAAAACTCGTGCACTCCTGCCAATAAGAGTATGTAAAATGCGTATACTTTTTCTTTTCAATAATATGTATTATCTGGCCTTGCATGTACCAGCATGGCGCCCTAACAATCAGTACACTAATAAACGTGGCTACCATGCCCAAAGGATTCAAAATCAAATCTACTTCCAGTATGTTGCCTCAAACCAGGGGTGATTTCTGCTATATGGCTATTGAGCCATTTCCTATTGTTGACTATACTATCAGTATTAAACTAAATTATCATGTTTCCATCTTTGAAAACATGGGCATGGTTTTAGCTGGGCCACACCCAAACTATGGGCGTGGTTGTGCCTAGAGCCCCCTTGTTAAAAGTTTTAGAAATCACCACTGCCTGACATTTCAAATTTTTCTGACTTTGACCACCACTGAAAAAACTATGAAATTCCAGATATTGTATAACATTATGTTGAGATATTTTGACAATAAGTACATGTGATATCTGACACTTGGATAACAGAGCACTGCAAGGATATCAAGAGATTGGCTATCAATGACAGTGTTTTCGCAACAGCAATATTATGAAGATATTGAAAACTTTTTTATTTACTTAACACAAGAGGGCTTGATTGATTCACAAGACGTGCTTGATCCTGCGTTCAAGGCAAGCACTAACTGTGGTGAGGAACAGGTGGGCATTAGTGGCAGTTCTACGGGGGGCCACGCCCCCCATAAATTTTCTTGGTCCCTTCGTTCGCCCCCCTCATCCCACTTTTCTAGACAGGTATAAAATTTTGAGTTTCGAATATATTGTTTACTGCAAATACTCGCGAATTAGCAAGATGTACAAGGAATGAACTGGATAATTCTAGACTCCTACTGTACTTTACCATGTAAGCAACAACTGATAGTAACTCTGCAAATGTTAATGGAGATCATGCGTTTGCATTTTCTGTTATGATATCGCCCTGTACTCTAATTCTCTCTCATTTTGCCTGCTCTACTTCATTTTTGCTCTTTCATTTACATAGCTTTCTCGTGCATAGCTTTCTCGTGTATAAAGGGACGGTCTCTGTGTTAAAAAAGGGCATCTCCTTAGGGTAAAAAGGGAGTGGTCAAAAAATTTTCTGGTGGCGAAGCCCTCAGACTCCTTTTTTCCTCCCTCGCACCCAGAGTCCATGGTCCCCCGAGATTTTCCCGGTTAGAACCGCCCCTGGTGGGTATTACCCCAACTACAAAGCTGATATGATCTAGCTCCCCCCAAGAATATTATGTACTTCTCTTATGCATACCATTCTTGCCCCTAACGGTGAGGGTAAAAGCGGGTGTTTCCCCTCCGTGACAATGCTTCCAGCTGCATGGCTGGCTCAAGAACACAGTACTCTACCTTGCAGATTGTGGCGTTTTGTAATTCGCTAAACAACACTCATGAATATATTCGAGTTGCGAGGCGAAACATTACATAATTCTTCGACTTTCCAATTCTCCAAATGTCCTATCTGAATCCTGAAAAGCAAAAAACTATCTGGAACTTACCAGGATCTTTCGGTACACCACCAAACAATGACAACGCTAGAGCTCGCTTTATATCTTCGTGTCCGTATATCGAAGGCGCCATGCTTGCAACAATCTATAAAACAACAAGTACAATTAGTATCTTCAGTCTTGGTTGTTCATGCACCACAAAAAGAAAAGAAAACCAACAAAATGACGCCTACGATGTAAGACGGCACATTGCTTCCTGTAGTTCTCTACCTGTCCTACTGGTCCTAAAAACAAATGAAGCGAGAGAGGAGTCCTTGAGGAACTTCACTACTCTTGCACATTCTTTTATTTACGACGATAGACGTAGGAACAGGGAGGCACTGGAGTTCATGCTTACTAATTTTCATAGTTTTTGGTAAAGTACCCCTTTGCAGCTTACAATACTACCCTTTCCTTGTTTGTGAGGGTGCGACAGAATGGATGCAGCCCCCTCCCACTTCTGAATGCATCATACGTCCATGTTTACAACTACCTACCAAACGTGCAGCTTCATTGTACTTTTTCATAAGAATCTAGCTTATAAGCAACCTACCATTTAAAAAAGGTAAAGGTAGTCCCGTATACTTTCGTACGTAGGGACGTGCCTGTTAGAGAGGACACTTATAAGCAACCTAGCATTTAAAAAATTATTTATCTAAGAATTGTGGCCTCCATGTTACATCTTACAGATGCATTATAATAAAGTAAGTAAAGGTAGTCCCGTGTACTTTCGTACATGGGGGAGTGCCTGTTAGAGAGGACACTTATCCTGAGCCATCAGCATGTGAGGTAGGGTGGCCAGTTCCTTTCCTCGCCGCCTTTATCCCCCCTAGTGTTGCCACCAGTGGCTACTGCTGGGTCAACAGTGAGAAAGCGTTCAGTCAGGGCATCGAATCGGACTCGAACCGTAGACCTTCCGCACGGGAGGCTTGCGCTCTAGCCGCTATACCACCTAGCCCCAACCTAGCATTAGACAACCTAAAATTTAAGAAACTCTGAGAACTACAAGGAAAGAGATAAGAAACTTCAAACAATTAATGAATTGAAACCGCTACTTCTTTCAACGTAAAGCTGCACCAAAACAATGTGAGCATGACATTGCGGTGGAATTTAACTCGTACTGACGCATTTTGCTTGCTATAATACGAATTGTTTGCTACATTCAAGTTCTGCTTACGTCTTCACTGCAATGTTGTTCGGTACATTAAGAAACATTGAGATATGTTTCTTATTAAAAAAACGAGTACACTGTGTACATTCTGCTAAATATTCCTGTCCTACTTAGCAAGTTGATTTAGCAACTATTTGATCCTATCCACACCCAGCGACGTCACTTCAACATATTTTGGGGGTATCAGAGGTCTGCCCCTGCGAAAACTTTGTCTGTGACCTTAGCAACAGTAGTTGATCAAATAGTCCAGGGTCCAGTAATTTGCCCCTGCGGGGGTGCACTGTACTGTCGTTTTTTCCTCTGCAAAAGTACACTATACTGCCGTTTTTGCCCTGCAAAAGTACACTGCAAATTGTCAAGGTTGGGAGTAACTCACCCTCCCCATACCCCCTTACGTTTTGTCCCTGTCCACACAGTAAGAAAAACAGAGACCACATTGAAAATATCAAGATATGAAACAAATATCGTACTCTTTCTCCTATTTTTTCATCCTTCGACAGTCTCATTATATCCCTGACATCTTCATCAGTTAAATTTGCGACAGCCAGTTTGTCGTCCTGTTTGGTGATGTAATTGGCTTCAATGACAGTTGCAAAGACAGGAAATCCATTCGCCGTGTTCAAGGAGCCGTCGTAATTGTTCTTGTATATACCAGTAACCTCCTGTAAAATGGAACGGTAAAGTATAAAGAGATGTAAAGGTAGGAGTTTATTAATAAAACAAAACTATCATACATGGATAATTTCAAAAATCTCTTTATTCAATCTATCATTCTGAAAAGTAATGTTATGAGGGGTGTCTCGCAGGAAGTATCAGTACAATTAATTACGCTTTTCATAAGTTGATTCAAACGTCACATAGAGTCTACATCGCCCACAGCAGAAATGAAAATTAAGTTATTGAAACAAAATTAAAGAAGTCACACACATTATTTAGTATTTACCAACAATTTAGTTTCTACATCAGTTATCCCACGAGGAAAGGGTAAGGGTACCGTGTGCCCTGGGGTGGCGCCAGGAATTTTCCAACGGCGTAATGACTCTTCCGACGGGGGAGCTAGAATACGGTTTTCAGGGTACTATAAATGCCAAAAATCTACGAAAAAATCATTTTTGTTCACCTTCCGACGGGGGGGCTAGCTATAGCTCCCTAGCCCTTCCTGCCGCCACCCCGGCGTGTCTTCTACGGAAGAGTAGTGCCTCCCTGACAGATCATTTGTCCTAGAAATAGGCAGATGAATTGGGATGGCTAGCTTCTTCCCTCACCCTTCAAGCGTTTCTACCAAGTCTCGAATCAATGCTAGGTGGAGAATGAGTGAGCATTACGTCAGGACTCTACGGCTACCCTCAAACTGTCGATCCTCCACAGCGTAGCAAAGCGCTCAGGCTACTTCACTTCTTACTCAATGATTACCACTTACACTATCAGCAATACCTTACAATCAGTGGTGTATAAGTGAATCGGTAGATAGGGGGGCTCTATTGATAGCTAGGGGGGCTCTTTTCTTGCATTTATCTTTATAAGAAACTTTTAAGTTAACATAAGCAGCTATATAAAACCAATAATAATAATAATCAGGTTCAGTAAACGTATTTTTAATACCATATATCATGTAAATTAACAATATGTATATGTATATGTATATATATATATATAT